>JAVDPJ010130880.1:0-12366 GCA_034780015.1 Urosalpinx cinerea
TCAATATTTTTAGTAAAATGAGTGTCTTGCAGACAGTAAATGGAATGGGACTTTTGCCTAAGGTATTGAAATACATCATATCACTTTGTTATTGATTTAAACTTTTCAGCCCGGTTTTGTAAGTTTATTTATTCTCATCCAAACCCTTTGTGTGCATGGATGCTGATTTAAAGTACTAACCTGCTTGCAGAACAAGGTGTACAGCAAGGTAACAGAGCCTGTGGGGGAAATTCCAAGGCTGGTGGCGGTGGCATTGTGAAGTCTGTTGATGGCCACCTGACTACAGGAAGCAGCTTCTTCCCCTGGGATGGAAATCATCCTGGATTTAATGCACACCTGGCGCTGGGGCGCTTCTGTCTGTGGTGGCAGTGTTTGAGCCACCTTGCTTTCACACTGAAGGTAAAGGTTGTTTCAAATATGTTTTCCTTAATAATGGTAAATAGTCAGATCCCTTGGGAAATAGATTTTCTTGTGATTAAGCCCCACCCTATCACAAACCTTCAAGGTAAATTTAGTAGCTTTGTTGTGAATGTATGGCATTGTCACAGCAGATTTTCTCTGCTTGAAATCTGGCTGCGCTCCCGGGAGAAAGCACGTTGCCTGTTTGGTTACATGTTGGATGGGTTTTTTCTACAGAATTTAGCAAGGGACAACTCTGTTGCTGTGGGTTCTTTAACGTGTGCTGAATGTGTGTTGCACATGGGACCTTGGTTTAACGTCTCATCTGAAAGACTAGCACCCAGACCAAACCACTTCTGTTGTGGATGGGGGAAAGGTCTAGGCTCAAAACAAGATTTGAACCCATGACCCTTCAATTTCTTGCTGGGTGCACTACCGCTATACCAAGCCAATGATTTTACAGATTTCCATGTCACTCAGCTGTGACTGACTTCCATAGACAGCAGGAGAATCAGCATAATGTACCTTTTAATGTAGCAAAAGACTTGATATTACAAATCACTTTATTGATCTAAACTTTTCATCCCTTTTTTGTCAGTAAGTTTCTTCTCATCCAAACTCTTTGTGTGTGGATGCTAATTTAAAGTACTAACCTTCTTGCAGAACAAGGTGTACTGCAAGGTAATGGAGTGTGTGGGGAAAGGTCGAAGGCTGGTGAGGGTGGAATTGTGACGTCTGTGGATGGCCACCTGACTTCATGAAGCATCTTCTCCCACTGGGTTGGAATCTTCATGGATCTGATGCATACCTGGCGCTGGGGCGCTTCTGTCTGCAGTGCCAGTGTTTGTGCCACTTTGCTTCCACTCTGAAGGTAAGGGATATATTGTTTAAAATATTAACTATAATAATGGTAAATAGCGATTGTCGTATCTTACATCCATGTTATTCAAAATTTTGTAGATGGGCAGGAGGGGGGTGGGCAGCAGGTGGGATTCGAACCCAGGACCTCTCCCTTTCTAGATGAATATGTTCACAAAACCATTTTTTGATGAAAAGGGCTAGTTTTTCAACAAGTTAACTTGTTTAAGGTGTTTGCCACATGGTCATCCTTAAAGCTGATTTACACTGATGCCAAATAGTAATGTTGATACATATTGTTTGTACGGAACTTTTTTTATGGTGAATTAATTATGTAACATATGGTCAGGTGAGGGGGTGTATTTGGAAGTAACTCCAATAGACTTTTACCAGACTGTTCTTTGCTCTTCCTGCTTGTGTAGTGTATATACAGTCCTTAGCTATATCAATGGGAACAGTATGTTGATTCCCTAGCTGCCGGAAAGTCAAGTTACAGCTGGGTGATAAGGGAATAAATATGTATAAAAAACATTGTCATGACAGAATCGGCCACATTTCCTTTTGATCATTGTCTTACGTTTATTAACGTTATGTTTATGGTTTTGTCACCAGGTATTCGCCAGCGGCCATGGACCTTCTGACCAGGGACATAGATTTTAGCTTTATGATACTGGGGTACAATGCCATTGGACTGTCTGTGTGGTCAGCATAACTGGCACAGACTTACTGTTAGATGACTGTGAATGAAGGGTATAGATTGGTGGACACAGGAATGCTTCAACAACGCCCTGAAGGGTGAATCTAGTGCTGTGGCTGGCCTCAATTCCTGTAGGATCTCAGACATGTTTCAGATCCTATGGGGTTGAGCTAGCACAGCTGACGAGAAAGTTTCAGAGTGGAGTCAGCATGACCCATCTTTGAAACACTTCAGGCAGCTAAATTCGATAAAATCAGCGACAAAGGTGACCTTTCTGAAAAAAATCTGCAATTCAACATTAAAGTTGAATGCATAAAAAGGTGGAGATGCAAAGCCATCGGTCAAGCCATCAATGCTGCCTTGCACAGTTCACAGGCGTGTATACAAGTACACCCGTGAATGTGTTTGTACACTGCTTACAAAGGGAAGTGACTGAGGTTATTCCTCCTTCACATTTCCTATTAAATCACAATTTTCCCTGAATGCAAAGGGAAATGACTGAGGTTATTCCTCCTTCACATTTCCTATTAAATCACAATTTTCCCTGAATACAAAGGGAAATGACTGAGGTTATTCCTCATTCACATTTCCTATTAAATCACAATTTTCCCTGAATACAAAGGGAAGTGACTGAGGTTATTCCTCATTCACATTTCCTTGCTCTAATCAAATTTGCCCCCTGAAAACAAACGGGAGTGGCTGAGATTATATCTCTTCACATTTCCCGTTGATTAAAATTTTTTCCTTGAAAACAAGGGGAAGTGACCAAGGTTACTCCTCGTTCACGTTTCCTTACTCAAATCCCATTGTCCCCAGAAAACGAAGGGAAGTGGCGGAGGTTATCCCCACTTCACTTCCCTACTGCTGTAATCAAACATTGCCTCTGAAGGTCTGTCAGCATCGCTGACCGTCTGATGGCCCTCTCATTGCCTTTGCCTGGACACCTCTACTGGTGGTTTTAACATGGCTTGCCAGTGATCAAGGTGGAGCCATGTTGGCAACAGGTAGATCTGTGTCCCCAAAGAGCACCTCCTGTGAAGGGGTACGCCCAATGCTCTCCGAGCGACAGCGACTCGTGTAAACCCTTTCCCCCCTAAAAAATATCCAAAAGCATCATGGCCCCTCCTTTCTATCCTGTAGTCCACAGAAGTCTTAACATGAGTTACGGTCAGCATGTTGATCGTATGGATGGTCTTTGGCATTGTATCTTATGTAGCATGGCTAATCTATGGATCTGCGCTGTCAAGAATCCAGTCCAGTCCACTTAAGTGATGAGAACCTCACCAACCACGGAGGCCGTATCAAGACCTTACAAGTGTAAGTGTACATAGAACACTACAGTTATAATGATGATTGGCGGTTTTTTGTTCAAGATTTCAGTTTACAGCTAATGTCTACAGAAGAAAATCAGTTATCTTATGAAACTCTGGTTTGCTTGAGCTGGATTGGTATATGGTATTTACTTTATTGTCACGGCAGACTGTCTGCGTGAAATCCGGGCCACTTATCCTAGAAAGAGCTTGCAGCACCACCCATTTTTTCCCATCTACATTGTTTTGCCTACCAAGGTGAATTTTGTACAGAATGTTGCCAGTGACAACTGACTTGTTGCTGTGTTTTTTTTTTAATTTACGTGTGCTGAATGAGTGTTGCACACGGGAAGGCAGTTATTCATCTCCTCCGAAAGACTAGCACCCAGACCACACCACCTAGTCTAGTGGATGAGGGGAAGTCTAGGCTCTGAACAGGATTTGAATTCATGACCCAATTGCTAGCTAGGTGCATTACCACTAGACCACCAAGCCACCACTTTCAGGGATTGAAGTTAGCACAAAATGTTAACTCAGGGAAAGTCACCCTCAACAGAATGGCTCAATGGCACAAATTCTATGCTCTACTGATTATCTGCCACCACCCCCCCCTTCCCCCATATGTATATGTAGGGTGATATATGAATGTATATCGGGATGTATCATACTGCATGAAATCAATTTCAAGTCAGTTCTCGGTTTCTTCCCCAGCGTTCGGAATGGTCCCTATACGCTATACCACACATGCCAAGCAAATGCTTACCTAACTGCATTATCTTTTGTGCTAGTCAAGCCTTTGGGTATGTTCCGGGTGTTTTTTACTTTTCACATCCCATCGAACACTGAGTTATGAGATCTTTAACGTATACATCTGATCTTGTGCTTTCGAAAAATACGCGGAACCTCAGTTTATAATCTCACACGGACTTGCGGGAGAATGGAATCTCAACCAATGGAATAGTCTTAATCCATGTTAACTCTGAAACAGTTATCTCGGAGAAGAAAATCACCCTTGACAGAACAGCTTGACAAAGCGATTAACTCCAAATAGGATATTTTATTCGCTGATTGGTAAGGTATGGTGTAATTATTGTCACATCATCTTACTTATGACTGGTAAACCAACAATTTGTTATTGATGAATGTCACTGTTTTTTTACTAAATTGAAGAAAACTATTCAAAACTTGTTTAATCAGGTTGGTATCGTTTTCAATGCAGGTATTGAGTCGAGGACTGACTGGCCAAGACTACTCCTGGAAATAGCTTCAGTACTTCACCTCATCTCAGAAGTACCCAAGTGACATTTTACAAAGTACATAACCAGTATGGACACTCGACAGTCCAGAAGGAGCAGGTATGAATTTGAAAATATTCTGATGAACATTCATTGAAAAGTTTTAATGGACGACATAGCTATCTAGGCAGTTCTTAAAAGGGAATAAATGTAAAGAAGGAAGCACAGCTTTTTGAGTTTTGTGTACCACATGGACATGTGTTACCATTTTTAATATCTTGTTCAGATTCTTGTAAGAAAAATATTGTATTTCATCCCTAATAAAAGGGTTGTAATTAGCTACATCTAAATAAGCAGGTGTGCAGTGAAAATACGAGGGCATTCTCCTGAAGAATAATTCCCATCGCCTGCTCCGAGAAGAGAAGGATGTGGCAAATTAGCAAAGTTCTCCCCTGACAGGTTTTTCACCAGGTGATACTGGCTGATGTGTAATTTGATTCCCCTCATTTATCCGTCTGCCTGAGTTTGGTCAGTCAAGAAATTGTAATGGCCTTTTTACCTTAGACAAAAATTGCATTAGAACTTGATGAAAAGTTTGTTCTTACGGTTTCTGCCATACAACTCCCCTTTGATCGATCGATGTACTGCAGACAAGCTTTCTTGGCAGAAAGTACACGCGTATGTGAACTTATGGAAACATAAAAAAGAGCATTAGAATGGAAATTGAGAAAGGTATTCAAAACAGTTTCATTACCCTATTGTCAGTGTTGAAATACTGAATTAGCAAAATGTTAAGTGCAATATTTATCAGTGCATCACATCAAAGCATTAGCAATTATTGAGGTGTTGCTACTGGCAAAGATTGAATTTTGTCGGGTCATTTCTGTGGTAACTATTATTAAAGATGTCACAAAGATTATTTGGTTGAGGGGAGAAGAGGGGTTAAAGAACATATCCATTGTGTCTGTCTTTGGTTATTTGTTTTAAATCGTCTATAAACGTTTTGGTTTGTTTTGTTCATTCTGTCCTGACCATATTATTTCCGTCTTAAAGTTAATAAGACATTTAAAATGCCTCACCTTATTCTAGGATGCTAGACAGTTAAATGATTATAACTCAAGCAGGATGCTAATATGATTTTTTGTTTTACTGCCAGGACTTAATCGTGGACACCACTACCAAGACATCGTGGAGGAGAACAATTCTTTTTGACAACAGCATCATCCAGGGAACCAAGATATCACTGCATACAATATTTCATGGATGGTTCCAGCAAGGACGACAGCACTTGCACATGGACTGCAGAATCAAAATTTCATCGTGGACAAAATTTGATAGACGGCACTTTTGGACAGCAGCACTTCATCGTGGATGAAGAACATAATAACGGACATTCATCATCCTGGATGACAGCACTTCATAATGGATGAGATCACTTCATCTTGGACGACGGCACTTGCACGCTGGCGTCATCAATCAGATAATGGCACTGAGTCATAGACAACACTTAACGTGGTCGGCAGCACTTCATGACCGCACCAGTTGATTGTGGGCAACAGCACTTCATCGTGACAGCACTTCATCATAGTTGACAGCACTTCATCTTGAACAGCACTTCGTGAATGACAGCACTTCATGGACAACACTTTATCGAGACAACAGTACTTCATATGGACAACAGAACTTCATCATGGACGACAGCACTTCATCATGGACGACAGCACTGGAACAGTACTTCGAGGAAAAGCACTTCATGATGGACGTCGGCTCTTCAGGGACCACAGCACTTCACCATAGACAAAGCATCAGTGTGGAAGCATCTAGATTCCAACATAGAAATCACTTCACTGTAGACGGCAGCACCAAGGCTTTGCCATGAACAATATTTCATGGAAGACGGCACTTTATGACAGTAGCACTTCATCATAGACGTTGGCACGTCACCATGGCCGTCGGCACTTTATCATGGGGGCGTTGGCACTTCATTGCAGACGTCAGCACTTTATTGTAGACAACAGCAACAGTGTAGAAGCAAGATTCCAACATGAATGACAGCATTTTCATGTGGATGGCAGCACCAAGGCTTCGTCATGGACAACAGCACATTATCGATCATCGTCGTATAAATATCATCGTGGACAGCTATCATCTCAATATCATCGATCATCAAGGATATCATCGATGATCATCGTGGACGTCGTTATCAATCACCTTGGACATCGTCGTGGATCATCGTGGACTTCAATCATCAGGGACATCGATTATTGTGGACATCAATCATCGTGGACATCGTAGATCATTGTGGACATCGTAGATCATTGTGGACATCGTGCACATCGTCGTCGATCACCGTGGACATTATCGTCGATCATTGTGGACATCGTGCACATTGTCGATCGCCGTGGACATTGATCACCGTGGACATCGATCATCGTGGACAACATCGATCATCATGGACATCATCGATCATTATGGACAACATCATCGTGGACATCATCGATCATCATGGACATCATCGATCATTGTGGACATCGATCATTGTGGACATCATCGATCATCGTGGACATCTAAGTGGACATCGTCGATCATCGTGGACATCATCGATCGTGGACATCATCGATCAGTGTAGACATCATCGATCATCGTGGACATCTTCGTGGACATCATCGATCATCATGGACATCATCATCGTGGACATCATCGATCATCGTGGACATCCTCGATCATCGTGGACATCGATCAGTGTGGACATCATCAGTGTGGATATCATAGACATCATCGTGGACATCATCGATCATGGACATCATCATCGTGGACATCGTCGTCGATCATCGTGGACATTGTCGATTATCGTGGACATCATTGATCATCGTGGACGACAGCACCAACAGATTATGTGCTTTAGTGTTATGTAGCATTAGATATTGATTTTCAGATGTATTATTTTCAGATTTCCCCAAAGAGTTAGGAATATACCATATACGCTACACCACGCCTGCCAAGCAGATGCTTGACCAGCGCACTGAGTCGAACCTCAGCTGCATCTTGGGTATTTTCGGGTTTCCACGCAACCCACCAAACGCTGACATGGGTTACGGGATCTTAAACATGCATACTTGATCTTTACATGCATGTACACACGAAGGGAGTAAGGCACTGGCTACGCATGAGGCCCCCTCATGCATATTGCTGATAACCCAACGCAACTGACCAGTTTCAATTTTCAGTTTTTTTTATTCAAGGTGTCAGGGCTTTAGAATGTTCCATAATACGCTACACCATGTCTGTGTCAGACAGACTGCTGAACTCAATGCTGGTCAAGCCATAGGTGCATGCGGGGTATATTCGTGTTTCTGCAACAGCCTACAAAATATTGCGGTATCTTTAAAGTGCATATTTGAACATCAGATCAAATAGGTAAAACTGTTCTGGGCTTGGGATCGCTGTTAGGATTGGCATAGTTTTTTGTGTGCTTTTTATGGATGTTTTTTAAAGGATTGACATTAGTTTGTGGAGCTGGCAAACCATTGTAAAGTCATCTTTGGTATACCATTACAGGTTTTACAGCAACACAATGAATACAAAACATTTGTTGCACAGTTTTGTGCCCAAGGGTGGTTTTTGTAGGTTTTCTCAGTTTCCATTTTTCCCAAGGTGTCACAGCATTCGGAGCAATCGATATACGCTACCACACATGCCAAGCAGATGCTTGACCAGCTCCATGATGCAATGCGCTGAGTCAAGCCTTGGTGCATGCTGGGTATTTTTGTTTCCACATTCCACCGGACGCCGACATGAATTATGCGATCTTTAACGTGCATATGCGTGTGCGCTGGACCACGGTTTATAGCCTTATCCGAAGGATTTTTAGGGTAATGGGTGTTTTGAAGGAAGGGGTAGGATGCATTTTCAGGTCTGTAGTAATGGAGAGGATGGAATTTGAGTTTTTCATGTTTAGTATTGCGTTTTTCCATTTTTATTATTTTTAAGCAGCTGTGGTGTTGAATACTTTTTGAATTTTTGTTGATATAAATTGGAGAAATTCTTTTTATGTATGGGAGAATAATGTTAATAGCAAGTCGGGAGTGAGTGTGAAAATTGTTTAGAAAAGCGGAAAAAACAAAGGCAAAGGGAAGAAATGGGGGAGAAAGAAATCCCACAAAAGGCAAAAGGTGATAATGAGGGAAAAGCCTGCAGAAATAGCAAAAAAGAAGAAAAAGAAAAAATTGATTGTATTAAAATGTTTTTCTAGTGTTTACTGAGTGACCTTCTAGTGTTTACCGAGTGACCTAGTGTTTTTTCAGTGATCAGAATGATTGTTTAGATTTCTCTGGTGTTTATTGTGTGACCAATATTGCAGTAAATCAGTGTTGGATGTTAGAAAATTTGAATCCTTTTTAAGTTATTTATAGTAAAAAAAAAAGAAGCCTGAAATACCAAATTGGCTAGGCTTAATATGGTCTTGGGATGACTAAGTACATAAAGTGGAGTACGTTGTTATGAAATTACTTTTTAAAACATTTGTCTTACGTGCAAAGAATGCTTGTAGTTTTATCTTATTGTAAAGAGTGAGTTTGAGTTATAGGTAAAAGAGGAGGCCCAACATACGTGTGTGTTTGTGTGTGCGTGTGATAGTGATATAGGTCATTTTTTTACGTACAAGATAAAATAATTGCATAAAAATATTCTAGTTCTGGGATAGGGGTTAATGAGTAATACTTTTTTTCATATTTAATTACCGTAGTCTCCAGGTTGTAGAGCGCACTGGTATTTAAGACAACTGCCACTTCAGAAAACTTCAGGAAAATCCCATGAAAGTTACATTCGGTTTAGATGCCACAAGAAAATAGCTAAAACCAAGAAATTTAGTCTGAATAGAGCAAAGCCACACTGACAAGGAAGCGTGCCACTGTTCCCCAGTCACCGTTCCGCCATGCCACTGAGTTTGATTTTAATCCTAACTCTTCACTTTAACCGTAACCCGTAACCCAATACTAACCCTAAACCTAACCCTAAACCAAAGTTAGGTAACAGCGGCATGAGGGAACAGATCAAAAAGGAACAATGGCATGATAACCGTTGACAGTGATCACATTCATATAAAGTCTTTTCATTAAAAATCAAAAGCACAGTATCTAATTAAAATTGGGACTTAAATCAAAGGTTTCGTGGCAGAAAATAGTTAATTTTCATAAAAAAACCCACTTCTAAGCTCTACACAGCTTTTGATCCAAAACTGCAGACTTTGTTTGCGTTCATATCTTTTATCCAACGGTACAATAAACCGTGATTTTTTATTTCTCCAGTTATTTTCTTAGGTAATCGCATGGATTGAAAATTAATGATTGTTTTTATTAAAACAGCGCATGGTTGACTGTCGTGCATCATTTTAGTGAGGGATTATTGGATTTTGTTGGTAGTGGTGAAAACGTTTCGTAAGTTTTTACCTACTGAGCTCAAGATCGGGGTAAAATGACTGGCCAGCTGAAAAAGGAGATAAAAGAATGATTCATACTGTTATAGTCACAGGTAGGAGTCGGGATAGAAAACCAAACCGCTTAGCCTGGAAGTTACGGTAGTTCTATCGTATAGCTTTAATATGTGTGAGGAATGTGTGTTGGAGTGGAGCGGTGGAAGGGTGTGCGTGTGTGTTTGCTGGTAGTTGAGGGCGGTTTTTTTGTTTATAGCAGGTGTGCTGGTGGGTGCGTTTCATATAGGGAAATAAGTTATTGCGATAGAATGAACATTTTATTTGTCAGTGCAACTTAAAGTTAGTCTGAAAATAGACAATAAATAGTTGAATTTTATTGGTAAGGGATATTGGGGCCTCTAGGAAGGCGGATGGTAGTAACGATGGACTTGTAAATATTTGGGGGAGGTGGAGGGGAAAGATGGGGAAACGTGTGTGTGCGCGCGTGTGTGTGTATTCACCATTTATTGTATAGTTTCTTTTATCTTGCATCAAAGATCGATTGTAAACTGGTTCTGGTCCAGGACTGGCAATAGTTTGTAGAGTTGGCAAACCAGTGTAATAGTCATAACTATGGTATACCATTATAGGTTTTGCTGCAACACCATTTGTTTGAATTTCTTTTTGCCATAATGAAAAGTTGGGAAATCTGAAAATTGTACCCGATTGGTATACCATTTTAAGTAATGTGTGCAAGGAATCTTTGTGTGAGCGGTAGAAGGGGGCTTTTCTAGTTTTATAGGGGTGTTCGATCAAATGAGTCGAAAATATTCTAATCCTGAGATGATGCTAGATGTGTGCTTGGAAAACGGAGTAGGATGCATGTCAGTGGGAATGTGGAATAGGGTTTGTTGGTCGAGTTGTTTTTAGTGTTTATTATAGTTTTTCAACTTTGATTAATTATTGTACAGCTAGTATGCTGCTAAATAACATTTATTGCTCCATAGGTGTGAGTTTAAGGGTTTTATGTGGAAGAAATTTCAAATCGAAATTAATGGAAGAAAAAAGAAAAAAAAGAAAGGGGGAAAACATTGGGAAAAAAGCAGGATGGAGGCCCACCCCCGAAAAAAGAAAAAAAAAAAGAAAAAAAAGAAAAAAAAATAAAAAAGTGGGAAAAAATTGGAGGTTGGAGGACCAACAAAAAATTAAATTATTTTCAAGATTATTTTTCATTTTCATGTGCTATGTAAAATTGATCAAATATTTTTTGATAGAGATCAAAACTGACAGTAGAATGCTCTTAAAACCTGATGCTGGACTAGAAATGTGATAACTATAATACCCTTAATATGATGTAATGTTGACAAAACTGGGTTTTTGTATGTTCAATCATGAGTTGAAATATATTTTGATCATGAGATGATGCCTGAGTAAGATGCATATTTAGTGGGAATGTGGAATAGGGTTGGCTGGTTGAGTTTGTATTATTGATACTTTTTCAACTTTGATCAATTATTTCACAGCATGTTGCTAAAGTAACATTTATTGTTCCATACTTTAGGTTGGGTGTGAGTGAGTGAAAGGTTCTTGTTTGGCAGATAATTCAAACAAAAATTGATGACAGAAAAAAAGAAAAAAAAGAATGGGGGAAAACATTGGGAAAAAAGTAGGATGGAGTTCCATCCCCCAGAAAAAGGAAAAAAAGTGGAACATTTGATGTTCAATGTGTTATGTAAAATTGGTTTTTTTTTTTTTTATTCAGATCCAAACTTGGTCAGAGTATATTGCTCGAATAATCTTTGATGCTGGATTAGAAGTACATGATTTTGAAAAAGCCCCAATATTACGTTAATGTTGACAAGACTGGGTACTTGTTTACATATTCTATCAAATTAAGTGTTGAAATATATTCTGATCCTGATATGTTTGAGGTGTTTTGAAAACGGAGTAGGATGCATGTTCAATGGGAATATGGATTTTTTTGGTTTTTTTTTGTTTATTTTTATTGTGGTATATAACATTTATTACTCCATACTTTACTTTGGTGTGAGTGAAAGGTTTTTTATATGGCAAAAATTTCAAATCGAAATTAATGGGAGAAAAAGAAGGAAAAAATGAAAGAAAAAAAAGGGGGGAAACATTGGGAAAAAAGCAGGATGGAGGCCCACCCCCGAAAAAAGAAAACAGAAAAAAAGAAAAACAAGAAAAAAGAAAATGAAAAAAGGGGGAAAAAATTGGAGGTTGGAGGCCCACAAAAAATAATAAATAAATATTCTTTTCAAGAGATTATTTTTCATGTTCATATATGTGTGCTATGTAAAATTGATCAAAAATATTTTTTGGATAGAGATAAAAATTGACAGTACAATGCTTTAATAATCTGATGCTGGACTAGAAATGTGATTCCTAAAATAGCCTTAATATGATGACGAGACTGGGTTTTTGTGTGTATGTATG
>JAVDPJ010131991.1:0-12355 GCA_034780015.1 Urosalpinx cinerea
CGGTGATATTTAGCGATGTGCGGTGATATTTAGCGATGTGCGGTGATATTTAGCGATGTGCGGTGATATTTAGCGATGTGCGGTGATATTTAGCGATATGTGGTAAATAGACCTACCCCTGCCCAAGTAGGGTTGTTGACGGATTCTTCTTGGCAATAATGTGGAAATCCCTAAGTAGGGCAACAACCCAGGATTGGGGGTATGTTGGCTGGGGTTTAAGCCCCTGGTAGCTCTAAGCAAGCCAAACTCGCTCAATCTAATTTCAAGGTCATGAAATCGTAAAATCTATTATTCATAAATATAAAAAGTTTGTTTACATATATATTTGATTGCGATTAAGAGCCACCCGAGCATTTGGTCTTCTAGTTTGCCTCCAAAAGATGCCATGCTATGCTCATGTTGTCTGTAGGTTGTTTTGTTTCGATTCTCTGATAATCTGATTATTCAGTTTATTCAGTACTTGGATGGTTTTGGTAATTTCCTAGTTCAGTTCAGTTCAGTAGGGTAGGGGTGACTGGTCCACAGTCATAGCCTAAAAAGGCTTTAAAAACGCCCCATCTTTTCAGAACATTGCATCGAATCAAAACTTGTATGAGATCCGATGCATGGTCTGGTCTGGCTCTCTCAGGATATTTAATAGTCTTCTATTAGTATTATTCGTCATATTCAAAATAAATATCTTTAATAATTTTGCTATTATCAACAGAATTTTTGAAACTGTTAGTATTGGGTGCACGTTTAGTGTTTTCTGTTAGTCTATTCCAAAGATTAGCCGCTCTGTTACTAAATGTCAATTTTCTCATGTTAGTACGGCTGTGTTTAACATAGATTTTGTCTGTACTATTTCTTGTTGTATTTCTAGTTAGCCATAGTAAATGAATCTGATACTGGAATGTCATCTATCTCAGGGGTGGCGAAAGGCATTTTTTTCTACTAGCCAACCGTAGCCAAATATGAACCCTTGTGGCCAAAGTCTGATTTATGCAGCGGTGCACTCTTTCTCTCTCACATACACACACACACAGAGATGCCTTGGAAATTTCACTGTTTTTCCAGAATGGTAAAGGTGGGGGAATGGACATCAGACTTCCTTATTACGGGGTGGCGAAAATCCGCGCCCGATCGCCAATTGCGCCGAAAAAACCGATCTGGCGAGCAACTTTTACCATGAATTAGCCTGGCTGGCGATGTGTTTTTCGTCCTCCTCAGCACTACACATTTCTTCCTCCCCCCTCTCTCTCTCAACCTTCTGCACTACACATTTCTTCCTCCCCCCCCCTCTCTCCCTCTCCTCCCCTCCCACTCCACCCTACCCTCTCAAACAGAGAGAACTCAGTCCCCTATCGCCCAAGACCGAGAGCGCTTTCACTTTGCACGGCTTCGTTACCTAGCGCCGTGAATTGAGGCAGGCACTGGCAAGGACATTCCGTAACTAATTTTGTGGCTCTTCTTTGAACTCTTTCTATTGCAGCGGATTGTCTCTTAAGCCTGGGGTACCATATTGCGTTACCGTACTCCAAGTGGGGTCGAACTAATGCTTTATACAAAAAGTTAATATTTCCTTGTCCATATAGGAGAAAGTACGTTTAATTATTCCAATCATGCTATTTGCTTTATTTATTGCACCTTGAATATGTTTATCGAATGACAGATTACCATCAAATACAACACCCAAGTCCTTTTCATTCTCGCATTCAGTAACTACCATAGAATGTCCATCATTTGTGTTCCTCATTTCATATTGGTACTTAGGATTATTCTTTCCAACGTGTAGAACTTTACATTTACTAGCATTAAAATATAGGACATCCTGAAATTGGTAAATGAAGATTTGTTTACACATGAGCACTGATTTAATTTACTTTCCTGCCAGAAACAGGTTCTCCAGGACTGTCTCTGTAGGACTGAGCAGAAATGGGGTGGCACCAGCAAAACAGAAAGGCTTCAGAGGAACAGAAGCAGCTTGTAGAAGAGCTGGGACATCAGGTGGAGAGACTTCGAACTCAAAGGCAGCTAAGAAAGCTGGCTCACCAGGTTAGAGTCTATGTTTAATCTGACCGGACCCTTTTGTCTTTTTAATTTCTCCCAATTCTAAAAAGGATATGCTCAATTGTGAGTCTATGTTTTGGCCACATAACTTTTAATAAACATTTTTTACTGAACAATTAAAAGTTTTAACAGACCAATACATGGAACTATCGACATTGTATATGACTCGTACAGAAATTCTTATCAATTCTCGACACGCAAGTATATATTTGCATAGCCCCCTTTCTTTGTCTTTGCTGCAAAAAGACTATTTTTTCTTCTTTGAATGTATGTAAAAAAACAAGAATAAACAAAGCCAACAAATACACAACAACAACAAATGTAAAGATCTCTATTCTCTATAAATGGGCCAATGTCAAAAGGTGCCCGGTCAACACCATGCTTGCTAAATAGCCTGCAAGTAATTAAAAAACCTGCTCATTGGGACAGTACACATTTTTTTAATTAGTTATAAGACCCATAATGATTGTCAAGAAAAATGGAGGCAAAATGTTTACTATAAAAAGATTGTTGGACAAAATTTGGTCAATTTTGACACTGCTTTCAGAGGGAGAGTTTGAAGTGGCTTGTTTGACCAAGAAAAAATAATGGCAAAAAAGTTTTACAAAAGATCAGATTGATTAATATTGTTGTAACTAAACAAGTCTTTCATAGTGTAAAGTTGATTTGACCTCAAAGTGCATTATTTCAGAAAAATAATGCTTCAAAAATAGACAGTCTAATGTGACGCTTGTCGTCACAAAAACATTAACATTCAGATAACTATTTTTAATCCATGTAAGTATGGTATGGAGACTAAACACATTTTACATGACAATTTTACCAAGATCTTTTGAAATGAATAAACAACAACAAAAATATAAAATATTAATAAATTGCAGATTACGGGTTAAATGAAATATTGTCGTCACATTAGACACACGATAATTTAAAAAATATATTTGTGGACTAAAAGAATTGATTGTACCATTGTTAAATACCGGCACCTATATGCAGCATACATGGACAGTTCATTTTCTGCAGTAACAATGGATAGATGCCATAAAAGTATGTTTTCGGTTTCCGTCACAGTCATTTTTCATGTCACAATAGACACAAAAAAGTCACAATATACATGCAACTTTTTCATTTTGAGAGTTTATTCATTCCAAATGCTCTCAGGGTTATATATATGTTTCATTAATGATTACAAAGTCAGATTTTTCTGCTGCTGTCTCAACCTTGGGCTCACAGGAATTGCACAGGTCATACATATTTTGTGACAGAAAATGCGTATGTAGTCACAGTCACAAAAGACAGTGAATGTTACAGAAGACGTGTAGAATACATGTTTTTTCTTTGCAGTTTCATTAACTTTTATTTATTTATTTGCTGTTGATATAGTCATATTTTCAAATTATGATTAAGTTACATAACAAAATATCACATCTCTGTCTATTGTGACAGTGACGACAATGTGTGTCGTCACTGGTCACAACGGACATGTGTCATTTTATTTCTATAAGAATTTATAGTTGTTTTTTCTTATACATATTATCACTAGAATGATTGTTGATCTTCAGAGTGAGGTTCTCATGAACTTTGATCAGGGAAAAAACTGCTCAGGCTTTTATAAAGCAAGTTTGTCAAACTGGCTGCATCACAAGAGATACATTGTGATGTCACACTTCTGAAGTCACAATAGACACATGTTATGCAAGATCTATGATGATACAATAAGTTTATTTCTTATTCATTGGTGTTTTAGTGAATACTCAGTTGCTTCCATTTTGCTGTATGAAAAATATTTTTGAAAGGCTGCTGTGTTTGTGCTGAGCATAATGTTTGTGAATGCGTTCATGTCTAATGGGACACGTGACGACAAAAAAGTCAATGTTTCATAATATATTAGCTTTAAAAAAAAAAAGGTTTTGTGTATAGGTTTAGTCTCTCAACCACAGCATTTTGCTTTAATATTTTCTTTTGCCAATAATCATGAAATTAAAAAAAATATAAGTCAGTGTCGTCACATGTCACAATAGACATTCTTCAGACTACATACTTAAACACTCAATTACTCAAACTTGGTCCAAAATATTTCCTTCTGCCATTTCAAAACAGTAAAAATAATGAAAACCAAAGAGGAAAATGCCTTCCACATCACTCAGTTTACACTTTGGTTTTTAAGGTAGTCAGAAGGCACCTTTTGACATTGGCCCAAATACTAAAGCGCTTAGAGCTTGGTCTCTGACCAAGAATAGGTGCTATATAAGTATCCAAACCATACTTTAAATAATTTGAAAAGCTTGGAGCTCAGTTTATGTAGTATATTCTGAAAATAGATGAAGAAATAAATGAAGTAAATACATAAATCAGAAAGATATTGGTATGTTTAGCAATGTGACAGAATCCACGGTCAGTAACGTATACATTGTCTACGTATCTGAAAGCCAGTAGATGGATCCAATTCAAATTTACTAATGCAATTTACTTGTTTTGTGGCAGTCTTCACCCTCAGTGTCACAGCCAGAGATGACAGCTCTGCCCCAGTCTTCACCCTCAGTGTCACAGCCACAGATGACAGCTCTGCCCCAGTCTTCAACCTCAGTGTCACAGCCAGAGAAGACAGCTCTGCCCCAGTCTTCACTCTCACTGTCATGGCCAGAGTGGACAGCTCTTGTCGCAGTCTTCACCCTCAGTGTCACAGCCAGAGAAGACAGCTCTGCCCCAGTCTTCACCCTCAGTGTCACAGCCAGAGAAGACAGCTCTGCCCCAGTCTTCACTCTCACTGTCATGGTCAGAAAGGTAAGCTCAGCCAAGTGAATAAGACACAAGTTTTGTTGTGAGTACATACTGTAAAGCGTATCTCTTGCTTTTTTATGTTCTAATTCTTAAAGCAGAACCTGCTCAGAACAAAACTAAAACCAGCAGCTTTTCTTGGAGTTGCTTCAGGATCAAAACTGGCTTAAGATGAAACCCATTAAGATAGTGATTTCACTTGTAGCCAGCCAAAGTGCCTGGTTGCCGTGGTCCGTGGCACAAGTTTGAGCAATTTTTCAATGTGGGCTTTCTCCACTGATTGAGTACCAATCTTCATAAAACTTACTTTATTGCAAAGCTTGAAGTCTTATCTCCTCAATCAGTCTAAGATGACTTTAATTTCTAAAAGAATAATGACCTCTAATGTTAATCGTATTGGACCGTCAATGAGACGCCATAGACCACTTTCGAGTTTCGCGATTTAGTGCGTGCGCAACCAGGGTTTGCTCGAAGTAAATACGGGTCTTAAAAGTATCGTGCCTGGCGAGTAATTTCATTGGACCATTTGCGAGTTTCGCGACCTTTTTGCTCGAAAATAAAACTCGCGAGATTTCAGCGTGAACGAGAGGCCCTTCTTTGGCCCATGTAAACGCCGAAACTCGCAAGTGGTCTATTGTAACCGGGGCCATTTTTTCTATTTTGGGTCACTCGTTTTCTAAGCGATAGGGGGATTGGAAGAGCTATACACATGACCACTGCTCCAACCAATCAAAAGAGCTATTACTGAGTGTTTACAGTCGCCTTAAGATGATCTACAATATTTTTCAGTCTGTCATTTTCACAATTATTTTTGTTTCACTTTCAGTGGCGGTCATTTTTCGTGCTGTGACGAGTCTTCAGGATCGGAATGGTGTCCTTCAGAATCTTCAAAAGAATCTTCAGCATCACAAGAAGCCGACATCGATAGGGATGGTGATACACTACCAAGGACTACGATTACCTCCGGCATTATCTCTTCTGCACTCTTCTGTCACTCCAAAGTGACAACGCATGGTCAAGAGACTATAAGTGACAGTGAATCTCATCAGTCTGAACCTGAATCTGTTGAGTTTGCTATGCTAAGTGGTGACATTAAGAAACGCACTGTAGTAGATGTTGAAAAAAGAACTGCTAACCAGAACAAGTGGGACAAGAAACATAACTGCAAATTTTGCGCCAAGATGAAAACAAAAATAAGTGCACATCTCCAGAGAATACATAAAAATGAGCCTGAGGTAGCTGCCATTATGGCATTGCCAAAAAATAGCAAAGAAAGAAGGGAGGGGTTCATTAGGCTCCTTCACGAAGGGGATTATGATCACAATGTGAGTGTGATGAGAGAAGGGAGTGGCTGCTTGATTCCAAAATACCGTTCCAGGGACAGAAAGGTAGCTGACTGTTTGGCTTGTCCTCACTGCAAAGGACTGTATTTCAAAACACTTCTCTCAAAACACATTTCACGGTGCCCACAGAAACCTGAGGATGAACTGTACACGAGAGGAACATGCAGAAAGTTGGCAAATATGATGCTGCCAGTCAGTTTTACTGTTTCTGCTTCATTTCAGGAAAAAGTTTTGGGAAAAATGAAACCTGATGATATTTACAGACTGATAAGGGGGGACAGTTTAATCCTCATGTTGGGGGAGAGACTGTGTGAGAAGAGAGATATTGAAGAACATACTTCAGGGCAGATAGGGGGAAGGCTGAGGGAGCTTGGTAGGCTGTTGCAAGTGCTGAGAAAGAACTCTAAAATGACTGTTTCTAACTTAAAAGCAGCTCTTGATCCTGCTAACTTTGACATTCTGATCGCATGTGTGAGAGAACTAGCACAATTTGACATCAGTTCCCACATGTACAAGAAGGGATCGTTGGCCCTGAAAGTTGGCTATGCCCTTAGAAAGTGCTCCCAGCTACTCGCAGCTCAAGCCATCAAAAGCAATGACAAAGTAATGCTGGACAAGGTCTCCCGCTTTGAGCAGTTGTATTCTGCAAACTGGTACGACAGAATCTCTGCTTGTGCAGCTCAGTCTGTAGGACGTGCTCAGATGAACAAACTCATGTTGCTTCCAACAATTTCAGATGTTGAAATGGTCAACCGTCTCCTGGAGAAGGATTGCAAGTCAGATTCTTACCCCACTCTTGCCAAAGCAACACTGGCCCTGATAACTATCTTCAACCGAAAGAGGGGCGGGGAAGTGCAGCGGATGAAAGTTGATGACTTCAAGTTAAAGCCGAAGATGAGCCGTGTTGATTCAGAAATTCTTCAAGGATTGACAGAAACAGAAAAAAAACTTGCAGGCATTCTTCAGAGAGTTGAAATCCGGGGTAAGTTTAATCGGCCAGTGCCCATTCTTCTCACACCTGTTATGATTGAAAGCATCCAGAAGCTGCTTCAGATGCGTACGTCAATGAAGCTTGACAGCCCCTACCTGTTCATCACCCCCAATGGTAGTAACCCTTACCGTGGTTCAGATACCATCAGGCAATATGCAGAAGCTGCTGAGATTGGTGATGATGCCTTGTTCACAGCCACAAACTTGCGAAAGCAGTTGGCAACACTGAGCCAGGCAATGGAAGTGACAAAACTGAATCAGGATCAACTAGCAAAATTCCTTGGTCATGATATAAGGGTACATCGCAGTATATACCGACACCCTCTTGAGGTAATGCAAAAAGCGAAGGTGGCAAGTGTCTTGTTCCAGATAAATCGTGGTCATGATCTGCCAGATGAGATTACAGACAGTAGTATACAAAAGGAAGAGATCTTTCCAGATGCTGATGAGGTACCTGTCACAGAGCTGAATGCAGAATGCCCATCGGAAAACCAAGAGATATGTGTTGCATCAAATGAACAAAAGAACCTGGACAGAAAAAATGCAGAACCACCTGAAATTTCATCTCCAGCTCAAACAAGCACTTTAGTGCAACAGAAGATAATGCATAAACACATCTGTGCATCTGCTGCCACTGGCGCTGTGGTTGAAAGAAATGGAACAAGCATGCAGATGGCTGGGAAAAAGCGGAAGAACAGATCTACAGATTCCTCTCAAACAAAGAAACCAAGAGGGCATGCTGAAAGTGGGAGTGACTTCAGTGACTCAGAATTGTTCCAGTGCCATTCAGCATCAGGAAGGAAACGTTTCCGGCGAGTTCTATGGACTGAAGAAGAAAAAGAAGCCTTAAAGAAACAGTTACAACCCTGCTTTGTGTTAAATAAAGTCCCACAAAAGCATGAAGCTGAGCTGGCCATTTTAAATGAGCCCTGCCTTGGACGAAGAAGCTGGAAGGACATCAAGTACCAAGTATACAATCTTCTGAAGAAACAAGTGTAGGGTCATCTCCCCCAAGATCATGATTGTTGCAGTTTGAGTGTATACTTTGTACCTGAAATAAGTTGATTAAATTCATTAGAAAGGACCCAACTAGAGAAATCTAAAATATCTGTTTCTTTCCCCACCTGTCTTGGTGTGCACAAGCGCGGACAATTGTAGCATTTTTAATTGTTCCAGATATTTTTATATTTTTCCTTTTTGACCGAATGACAGATTTTCATGTTGGTCCATGCAATTCTTCAGTTTGTCCGTTCAAATGTGCAGAAGTTTGACATTTTCTTGGTGATGCTGATGGCAGCATTTGTTATTTTTTGTGAAACAGTCAAAAGAGCTTCTGATAAGTGATATACATGACTTGACCTTTGTATTCTAGACTTTTTTGACCGAGTATTTTCAGATTGTTCACTTATTTACTGTGTCGATCGAAGATGAATGAAACACAATTCGTGATAAAAAATCTTGTTTCAATAAACTCTTGTCATCTTCACTTAGCGCATTCAGACAAGTGATATGCTGAGAGTCGTTTGTTAATTTTCTGCAATTTTCTTGTGTTACCAACCCCTTCCCTTACCTACCTGTTTATTTACCCGGCATCTACGACCGAGAGTGGGAGGTCATGGTTTCAAACCCCGGCTTAGTTAATTGCGACTTCTTTCCCAGTGTGGTGTGCATGCGCTTGTGCATTGCGCACATATGCACTAAAAAACCACAACTCTTGAAGTACTGGCCCGATTTTCTTGAAATTTGGAACATATGATCTAGGGATATGTTTATGAGTATTATATTTATAATTAGAATTCATGTTGGTATGTCGACATTGCACGTGCATGAACAATTGCACTATTTTCTTTATCTGCGTTCGTTAAGCTAGAACTCTAGGGATCACCTTGGCTTAATTATTAGGTGAGAAGGTTGTGACTGTTTTTTTTTTATTCTACCACGAGTAGTCATATATTGTCATCTTCGTGAAATTTGCGCGTATACTCTTGATAATGTAACTCCATAACCACTGGGCTGATTTCTTTTAAATTTGGAATGGTGTGTGCATTGCGTGCATGCGCATTTGCACACATAATATATACTCTCTTGAAAACGGAACTACTGGATCAATCTTTGGCACACACAGTGAGGATATGGATTATTGGCGTGAGGGAACTTGTACTTTTAGGGTCCAGCCCTTTTTTCTGGATGTTTTCAATTGAGTGGCGTAGAGCACAAGTGGTCCAAGTCCAAAAATAGAGAAATTGAGCTTAAGTGCTTGCGAGATCCCCCAACAAACGCGTCATGTGCCAAAGCGGTTAACCCGGAATGCTGTTTGTTAACCCAGAATGCTGTTTGTTAACCCAGAATGCTGTTTGTTAACCCAGAATGCTGTTTGTTAACCCAGAATGCAGTTTGTTAACCCAGAATGCTGTTTTTAACGGCATTATAACGGTCACATAGTTGGACGTTTAGAAATTTTCCACTTTTCCTGAGCACAACTCAGAGTTGGACCCGCCTGTATAAGAGAAGTGTTTCACATCTAAAAGGCACAAGTGGTCCAACTCAGTGTTAGACCAGTCAATCTGAGACTTGGAGCAGTTTGTCCCTTAAACTCATGTAAGAGCTCAAGTGGTCTAACTCAAAATTGAACATTATTTCAAAACTATCTCTTTTTTAGAGAAATAAATAATTAGGACTGGTTTCTGTATCGATATATCATACTATCATGTATAAATTATTCTAGTTTATCTTTAAAATTGAGCGCGACAGATAAAAACCTAAAACTATGGGTAAAACTGAGTAGGACCACTTATGTTCTATGCCACTCAATTCTGGATTCACATGTTTGCAAATGTTTTATTGGAAATGATATGACATATCATTATTAGTAGTACTATATTAACAATGATCAAATATAGCAGCACTGCGTGCAATCTCAATACGCATAGCTGTACCCTCAATCAGTCAATGTCTATCAAAGTTGAGGTCATAATGTTAGGTTAGAATCATAATAATAATAATAATAATTGCTATATTTATAAGGCGCTAAATCTTGATAAATCAACTCAAAGCGCGCAAAACTTCTCATGCACACTCAAGCACACACACACACACACACACCCACACACACACACACGCACACACACACACATCTGCACATGTGCTATGGCTCTGAGCAAAAGAAGAAAGTACATGGAAAAACGATGATAAAATGTTTACACAAATATCAAAAACACACTCACACACAGTTATGTACAGTATGTACAGTTCTTCCATGTTTGGTGTCCCAAGCCAAGTTGACACAGGGCTGCAATGGGGGTGGGGTGGTGGATATTTTGAAGAAGAATCAGGGAGAGGAAAACAGATGGGTTTTCAGGGAGGTTTTAAAGGTGGAGGTGGGTTGTTGGCGGACTGAGAGAGGAAGTTTGTTCCAAGAGTGTGGACCAGAGGCCAAGAAGCACGTGGAAGGGCTGAACAGCTCCAGTATCAACACTAGTTTGTTTAATTGTTGATGTCATTTGTAAGAAAGCTTACTGGTCAAATCAATTTTGTTTAGAGGTTTTTGTTTTCATTTCAAGTTTTTTCCCCTCTTGATGTCCACATAGTTCTGTTACGAAACGGTGGAATTACAGCTTGTATACTCTGACATGCACTGGCAGGTATCTGGTTTGATTGGTTTGCCACAATTAGTTGAGAAAGAGTGGGATGCTCTTGCTTTAAGTTGTTATGGCGATAGTAGACACCCCAGACCTCAAATTATGTTTGGCAATAGGGGTTTTATCACTTAGATAACAAGAAATTGATATATTTTTAAAGAAAACAAAATAAATAATAAATAAATACAGCAATACGAATGTAGTACTTAAATTATAAATAAGGTCCATACCTCACATAGCTGATGAAAAGAAAAAGAAAACGGTCAGTCGTTCCAGACTCCCTGCAGAATACCAGCTACTCTTGAAGGAAGTACAATTCCTTACAATCCCCTATATAAATACAGGGTTACGGCATATGGGTATACAGCTTCCAGCCAGACCACTGGTACCAAACAAATCGCTTATAAAATAAGCATATAAAACAATAATCCTGCTTGGCACCAGTCATTCATTACCGTTTGTTTTCTTTTCCTACAAACGTTACATTTTTTTAGTAGCGTCCCCTAACGCGTCACGTGGTTTTCTGCGGCTAAATAAAATAGCTTATAAATTAAAACCCATTGTCACATCTTCCATCATCCTGATTGTGGCAATCATGAACAGTTTTGGGGTTGTTGAGGTATTTTTTGCATGTTTTTATTTTGTCTTGTACTTTACTACTTGGCGATACATCACTATAATTTATTTATGGATTTCAGAAGTGGGAAATTAATAATTTACACAAATGTCAACATTTGCACAATGGGCGACAAATGAGGGACATGTGTCAAAAAATTAAGAGTTGTTCCTTATTGGCAACTACAAGGTGCACCTAAAATAATATGCAAATAATCAGGGAAACTGTTTACGGTTAATTAGTAGTATGTACCTAAAATGATTAATTTCCCAATTAATTAGCATAATGATGACAGCAAATCATGTTGAGTAGTGCTTGTTGTTACAAACATGCTATTGTAACAAAAGTGATCAAGTAGGTATTGTCAAAAGTAGTTTGAGGTCTGGGGGTGTTTACTGTCATCACCTTAAGATGTTGCTCTGAGTTTTGAAATTTGGATGAAACTGTTGTTAGAAATCTTGTGTTCATGACATGCATTTTTTCCAAACATTTAATAAATCACCAGATGGAAGAAAATCGAGCTCGTTTTTGCTTTTTTTCTTGCCAACTTACTGCCTGTTTTTTTCTTTTCTTTCCTTTATTTGAGATGTGTATAGAGTTGTGCACCACTGTACACACAAAAAAGATCCACAGATGCCATGGTAGAAATCAGTTTCTCATACATGCACCATACACACTCACATTCTCTCTCTCTCACTCTCTGTCTGTCTTCCGATTTATGGTAGGGCGGCTTAAGACCTGTGATCTTTTGGGCTAAGTCGGCGGGGGCAACAGTATGTACCTTATTTCTGAGGGTTTCATACACACTATTTTATTTTTTTTATTTTTTTTTTTAAAGAAAGCCTCCACCTATTACTAAGTGGAAGCTTTCCTTTTTTTTTTTTTTTGCTGTTTCGTATTCTGTGAAACACCACTCCCAATGTTCCCACGCCGCTCATCCC
>JAVDPJ010133101.1:0-18850 GCA_034780015.1 Urosalpinx cinerea
CTCTCTCTCTCTCTCTCTCTCTCTCTCTCTCTCTCTCACACACACACACACACACACACACACACACACACACACACTCTGACGCCCCAGTGGGGGCATTGCCCCTCCACCCCACCACAGCCTAGGCAGCCCCTGGACCCCCAGCCTTTCCCAGTTTTCTGAATCGCCAGTGCTTTATGTCAAACTTTCTTTGGTTACTTACAACATGATAAAGAAATTCTTAATTGTGCATCTGTGCTAACTGCATGCTTGTGACCTGCGAGTTTTACATGTGCATCATTTCATCATGTGTCTTGTCTAATTTGCAGAAAGGACTCGAATACCTTATCAAATGGAAAGGCTACTCTCAAAAGTAAGTGAATTATTCTGATCTTTCATTTGTAGGTTATGGGTGTCTCGAACAAATTGTAATGAGTGTTTGGCAGAATTAGTACTGTGTTTAGAATAGGGTGAAACAAAAACCTCTTTGTTACAGTTCCCTTCACAAGTTTGGTGACTGAGACAACAACAAGTTTGGTGCACAGGCCTGGCCAACAGAAGGGAACTTTTTGGCCTTTTTCAGATTCTTATCTGTATGGTGCCAAACACCGACAACCCTGCAATGCTCATTTACCCAGTGCATTTAACTTATGTCTTTCATAAGATCACCCCTTAATATCCTTATTGTGAGGGGACAGTTTTTAGTGTGGTCTAGCAAATGTACATTTTCCCCTGCATTGAAATAAAGCACTCTGAGAGAAATAATGTTTCGCATGAGGACTTGTGACCTTTTCAGTGAGCACTGCCATTATTAATACTATCTGACTGATAACTTCTTGGCAACATTGTGCTGCAATTTAAAACAAGTAATCTTCACAATATTTTACAGTGTGATTGTAGATTTTTATGAATACATGTACACTCAGTTATAGAATGGTCTATTTGTTCTTTTATGCCTACAGATTCAACTCCTGGGAGCCTGCCAACAATATCCTAGATAATAGCCTCATCCAAGCATATTGGGCAAGGTATGTCTACTCTACAACCCGTCACTTACTATTTGATGCACACACATACATGCATGCAAGTGCACAAATATGAGAAGGGTTTTCTTGTGTTTTTTATTCTCCCATATCTAAAAATGTGTATTGTCATTGGGGTAATGGTAAACATGGTTGATTTCTTTCCTTGTTTCCTACTCATCTCTGTTACATAAACTGAGTACTAATTACAGTCCACTCCCAGTCCACTACAATTACAACCAATTCAGTTATAATGAACACTTGTTGTACTGATGCATTTGTTTCCCTTCTGTATTCCACTACAATTATGATGGATATAACGAACGCCACTTTATCCAAATTGACTTTGCATTTCCAACTGAGGTTTAATGCGGGTGTAAGAAATTCTGGGCAATTTGCAAAAAGTGAGATTTGATTCTTCATACCCAGATCTAGTTTCACTTGGGAAGGAGAGGGGTGAAACATGTTTGGGCACTAGAGAGGGTTTGGTAACACATACACATGGCATTAAAATGGCTTTAATGCCTGGGTCAGAACAGCATGTCGTGTGTGGAGTTTGAGTGATGATCAGTACATCTAATCAGTGGATGTACATGTATATGATCATATAATCAGTAGATGTAATGTACACTGACATATTGCCTTGCTGTGTGCATTTCTTCTTCTTCTTCTGCGTACACACACTTTCAACTCCTGCGAGCGCCTCCAATTGAAGCACACCTATCTACCTAACCTTGAGGGTGGACTTTTGCGTGTACAGTTGTTTTTTATCTCGCCATAAAGGCAGCCATACTCTGTCTTCGAGGAGCTGTGTGCATTTGAGAAATATTACATGTACAGGTCATTCATTGTAATTCTCAATCATAATTTGTGCTTCGTCTCATGGGTCTTTTTCTATAACTTTCTAGGAGCTTCACATGGAATGACAGAAGTTTTCTTAGCCTGAGGACTGGTGGGTGGGCTAGCTTATTTTTCTGATCTAGTACTAAACAGTATACTGCTCAGCAGTTGTTTTATGTAACTATGCAGTCAAGTGACTGAGAGGAGGGGGAACCTGGAAGGGTTGGGGGAGCATCAGCACATGTGCAATTAGGATCATCAGAGGCAGGCAGATGGATCACATACAAGGGTCGCCAAGGGGCTGTCCGACATTCAAGAGGAAAATTGAGTTGATAAAAGAAGTGGAAGATAATCCAGCTGACTGACATTCAAAAGGAAAATTTAGTTCATCAAAGAAGTGAAGAACAATCCAAGAAAGCCAAACAACTTGTGTAAGATTTTACATATACTTTCCCCCTCCCCCTCTCCTCATAAGTGAGGTTTGATACTAGACAGATTAGTTACACGGTATACATCCAGACTTCTGACTAAGATACTATTAAGTTATTGCATCTGTTGTTTAACTTTTTGTTTCGTATTCTGTGACAAAAGACCATGTGCATGTGAAAACGACTTTCAGTAGCTGGTCACTTTTTATTTAGAGGTGGGTGGACTGATCTGCCAATTTTCTCTTTCATCTTCATGGTTAAGGTTGTAACATGAAAAGTGCTTTTTCTGTTTGCAGGGGGGGTGGGGGATCACAATCAAAGCCGCAGATGAAAGGGCGGATGAGGAAATGTAAGGAACAAAGGTGAGTAGTGAGTATAGGACAAGTCAATGTTTCACAGACTGTATAAGGGCACCAACCAACATAAATGTACCGTAATTGACGGACTACAGGCCGCATCTTTTTTACTTGAAATTGACCCCTGCGGCTCTTCCTATGCTGCGGCCTAAGCGCTGCTGAAAGTGAAATAAACACACCTTCGATTCTTGATCGTAACCCACGAGAAAAACTCAGCCGTTTTTATTTTTATTTATTTCATTTTTACCGCTTCGCACTTCTGCCGACTTGTTTACTGATGGCATAAACCTGCATCGAAGTCTCTGATTGGTTCCTCAATGTTAGAAAATAGCTGATTGGTTCTTCCGGTCATGTGACTTTATTCCAAGATGGTGTACATTATCTTCGTCGATTGAATCGATGCACTTGCTGACACAGATTTTAGCGAAAGTTTTACACTAGAAATCACGACAAATGCCAAAATTTATTAGAAAGAAGTTTAGAATTATCCATCCATGCAGCAAAAAGAGAAGGAAGCGGAAAAGAAGGAAAACAGATGAAACGAACTAGGTGAAGTGGTAACCGACTTGGCTCCACGTTGATTGCATGTACCGATACCGGTACCGGTATGATGTTTTGGCTTATTCATCGAAGCGGCTAAAACGTTACTTTTTTCGAATTTTTGTTAAAAAGTAGGGGTCGCGGCTTACATAACGAAGCGGCATGTAGTCCGTCAATTACGGTAACTGTTGCTGAGGTCAAAATTAGTTCAGCAGAAGCTTCTGTTGATTTTTATTGCATGAACTTCAATTGATGTTCAATAGATGACAGTGTTCACTACTCATTTACCTACTCATAGTTACAATATGAAGTTAGTTTGAATCTTTTCAGCGAGAATGTTTTAATCTTTTCAGTGAGGAGAGCACAACTACGCTTCTGCCTGTAGCCGGACCTCAAGGTGATGCCAGGATCGGACTTGAACCTGATGTGTGTGACAGTGAGCTCACCCACTCCCAACAAGGAGCGGTGCAAAGAGACTTACAAGCTGGCAGACAAGGACATGACTTTGATTCTGAAGATGAACAGGATAGAAGGTGATTATCATTATTATTATTATTATTATTATATCTAGTATTTATATAGTACCTATTCTTTTTTCAGAGACCAAGCTGTAGGCGCTTTACAATCGCACAATCATTTAACACACAACGGGCTTCCTACCTGGATAGATCTGACTGAGAACAGCGTGTTTGGCGTTCATCACTTGTTTCCCATGTCAATCAGTCGGGCATCAGACACGAGTCTTTCACACATTCATTCAGATATTTTTTTTTACAGTCCTCATCTTTTCATCTTTCATCCATTTTAGGTGCATGTTAGTATATACATGTCATCCATACCAATGGCCTGTAGCAAATGACAAACTGGCCTTCTGAATGATGGTGATGGGATTTTACGTTTAGCGCAAGATGTTATATGTGGGTTTGCACATGCTATCTTGGTTTATTATTGCATTCAAAAGACTTGTGGAGAATGGAATCAGAACCAATGATAACTCTGAGGGGAAAATCCCACTGAACCAAATGGCTCCACAGGAGAATCAAACCCAAGATTGCAGGATCACGAGTCCGGCTCTCAACCAACTGAACTATTCTGCCCCCCTTGGAATTAACAGTACCAGTAGCGAAGTCAAGCCCCTAAGGGCCGCCTGCGAAGCATTGAGGGCATGCATCGGCGCTTCTATGTCTACAAAAGCGCCCTCCTGTAGCTGGGAAGTGTCCAGGCTGCTACGCAACGACTCCGCTGCCACGTTCAAGAAGGAGGAGATCTCTAGAAGGTGCCTATGCACCATCTCTGTCTGCTGCAGATCAGCTGCCGACAATACCAGCTTGGCACCCATCTTGAGTAGCGGGTATGCCGTCTTGTCCGTATAGGAAGCTTTCCCAAACTCCTCTGGAAGCTTGTACTTCTCCAGCCGCCTGGGGCCGGCAAACTGCAGTCCTGGAATAAGCCCCTCCTTGTTAAGTTTCTCAGACTTGACCAGTCCTTCAGCTGCCTGACAGAACCGGTCAGTCAACGAAGACGCAGGAAGCTGCGCAGTTGGCTGGCTGGCTACAAAGTCTGCCTCCAGTATCTCGACTGTCTTCTGGAGAGGCCACACCACTAAATGCTCTGGCAGAGCAGAAACCAAGTCCTTGGTCGCCAGAAAATACTGCAACAACAGATGCGACAGCGCCGGGTTGTCCGGTTCCGTGGCTACCGAATTCCTCCTTGTGGTCTTCTTCTGCGTGGAGGGACGCTGACGTAAAGGTGGCTGAAGGCACCCCGTACTTCTGGGACGGGGGGGGGGGGTAAGGGGAGGGGGTGCTGGGGGGGCGTGAGAATGGGGACGATGGTTGCCCCGACTCGGGGAGCGAGAACGCCGCGAAGACCGACGTTCCCGACTATCCTGGCGCCGCACACTCCTGCTACGGCGACTGTCATAACGGTCCCCATCACGGTACTTGTCCCGATGCGTACGGCCGTCACTGCGACGACTCTGGTGTCTGCGACGGCTGGTTCGACGCACCCTCTCACGGCGGCTTCGGGTGGAGCCAGGGCGGCGAGAAGGACTCCGCCCCACACTACGTTGAGAACTGGTCCGGCTGGACTCAGAGCGGTGTCCTCCTGAGGTGGTGGACGACCGCCGACGTTTCCGCCTGTCTCGACGGCGTTTCTTCTTGCGGCTCCGACTGGAGCTGCGGTGTTCCCCACCGCGGCGAGAAGATCGTTCTGAACTTGTCAGTGGCCCACTGACTACAGTTTTCTGACTCGGGCCACCACTACTAACACCGACCATGGCACTAGCTGCCGCGTCGTCAACATTCACAGTTCCAGTCTCGACGAGAAAGTCTTCCGTCACAGTCAAGAACTCTCCTTCCTCAGTCGCTGGCCCCGGTAGTGGGACCGACATGACTCTCCTGACACCATTGTTAGCATCCGGCTCAAACACTTCAAGGTGTGCCATGTTCAAAGTCTGGGGCGACACGCCCCCTTGACTAACTGCCGGTCCGCAAAAAATTCCTGGCACACCACAATTGCACCACCCTACTGCTAACACAGAAGTAGGATCCACAGAAAAAACTCTGTTAAACAAAACTGAGTACAAAGCTAAACTTCATAAGTTTGGAAACTCCAAAAATCGCTGAGAGCAAAAACATATGTCTTCACTCCAGATAGCGAAAATTTGTACTGAGTAGTAAGGGGATGCCACTCCAGTCAGTGGCTGTGGGCTAGCAAGGGTACTCAGTGTTCTTTTTCTAGGGAACACAATCTTCACGCTCAGGTTGTCTCCCTTAACTTGGGAGTCTCACCAGAGTGTTCTATTGTGAAGCTAGACTTCGGTTACCTTTGGATTAATTGGCATTCAGTGCATCAGCTAACCGCAGAAAAGATACTGATATTTTATGCAACGTTGATGAAGTTTGTAATCAGAATGCTTTTGTTTCAGCATGGAAGAAAACATTTCCATTTCATCAGAAAACCTGTCCAGTTTAGATGAATGGAAACCAGGAAAAGAATGGAAGCGTGAGGTATGTTGTATCACAATCTGTCAAGCAGTAGTCTCAGTTCAGTTCAGTTCAGTTGAAGATGGTGTCTCTATACACTCTGGAATACCCATTCATGCTCCAGCCTGTCTCTCAAAAACTCCCTGGCGTCATCTTTGAGACTGTTTCAATGTTGGTCTGGTTCACAAGGGCCCTGTCATACCCTTTTAAGTCTGATCGTCTATCACTGCCCCTCTGCACTCCTCTGCTCTGCAGGTGGTCAATAGTATGAAGATGGACATTTTTCTTACAAGCAGTGTCTTTGATTTTTGATCTTCCTAGATTGAGGCCATCTCAAGTACTTGCCTGACTGGCAAGGGTGTCTGCTTTGTCATTTCCTCTTACTCCAGCATGCCCAGGGCAGTACACCCAAAGAAGCCTGTGCAAGGGGATGTTCTCTGTTAGTAGTCCCAGTGAGATTTTACATTCCCCACCTCCCAACCCGGAAATACCTCTATGGGGATGGCTGTTGTCATGTGGATAACTGTTGGTTGAATTTTTGGGGACTAAAGGGCATAACTCCTTTACACTGTTAGTGGAGTTAGACCTATTTGTTTGTGAGCCAACCATTTATAGCATAGTAGAACCATATTTGGGCAGTTTAGTCCACGGGAGTGAACATAAAAGCCTTTTAAGGGTTTTCTGTTATTCTTTTCGTCAGTATTTGGCCTTTTGTGTGTGCGGTTTTTTAAAATCATCCATGTAAATGGTCAAGTCATATTAGGGCATTTCATACTGTGGGTAAGGGTAAGTGTTTGGGTTAAAAATTTGGCTTTGTGTGTGTGCTGTGTTTGTGCTGTGTTTGTGTGTTTTTGTCAGTGTGTGAATGAGGCAGCCTGTTAGTGTCTGTGAGATTATGTGTCACAGTGGTTAATGTTGAACGCAGCCAGGAGTATAGATGTAAAGGATTGAAGTTGCCAGGAGATCTTAGATCTAAAGAACCACACAAAGCTTGTTGTTAATATAAACTTTATAGTAAAAATTAGCATTTTGTTATTCCCACCCCACGTGACTTCAAAACAAAACGCTATGGTCAGCGAACGTTTTGTCATATCGCCCCTATCTTGTGGAACGCGCTTCCCAAGGATATCAGAGAGACTGACTCCACCGGGGAGAGTACAGTCTTGTTTCGGAAATCATTAAAAACCTTCCTGTTTCCATCCTGAGACGGAGATCCGAGCATGCACAAAGTCTGGCTTTTCCATTTGTGTTCGTAAAGTCTGCATGTGTTTGTGTGTGTGTGCATGTGTGTATTACATGTGTGTGTGTGCGTGTGCGTGCGTGCGCGCGTAATGTGTATGTGTGTGTGTGTGTAATGTGTATGTGTGTGTGTGTCTGTCTGTCTGTCTGTCTGTCTGTGAATGTGTATCTGCGCGATGGGCGCAACGGGCGCGATGGCTGAGTGGTTAAAACACCGGGCTTCCAATCCTAAAGTCACGGGTTCGAGTCCCGGCGCCTGGTGAAATAAGTGTGGCGATTTTTACAGTCTCCCAGGTCAACTTATGTGCAGACCTGCTAGTGGCTTATTTCCCTTCGTGTGTACACGCATGCAAAAGATCAAGTACGCACGTTAAAGATCCCATAACCCATGTCAGTGTTCGGTGTGTATTCACGATGAGAAAAAGCGCCCAATAAATACTCACTATTATTATTATTATCTGCAGCTGTGTGTGTTGCTGTTATTGATACCCCTACCCCCTCCCCATTCCCCCACCCCTTCCTTCTTCAGTCCTTTCTCTCCCAGCGCTGCGATCATGCCTATTGGTGTGGAGATTTTTATGCGCTATATAAGTCACATATTCATTCATTCATTCATTCACAAATTCTTTTTTTTATCTTGTTCCAGGGAACACGAAAGTACAGCTCAGGGTCTGATTCTGACAGTAGCCAGCTTGAAGAAGACAGGTAAGTTGTGGTCTTATTTAATACAAGAGAAGATGAAAGAGGAACAATGAGTACTGGAGACAGTCGCTAGCTTTCAAATCTAATAGCCATTGTGTTTTAAACTGGTCCTTAAAGCACAGATCACTACCATGCAAATATGACTTCAGAGACAATGCCTAATTCCAGCCTCTCAATATCATCCCTGTCAAAATAATTTCTTTAATTGTACATATGTATGAGGGATGCTTCTTAATAATTGAGACACGGGCAAACAAAAGGACTTGGCAATCAATCAGTTAAACCATTTTTTGACTAAGGCCTCATGAGCTGCCAAACGTTCTGCCATTAACTTTGTCCAATTGTTTTTAACTTCAGCCCACGTGACTTCACCTATAGTGTCAGATGCCCATGTGAAAGCTCGTACTATACTTTCCGAGATATCAAGGCTTAATTGTTTCACAACACTACTTTTTGACATTTGGACCAGAAAAAGTTGCCCAGGAACAGATCAAGAGAGCAGGGTAGATGAGATATGAGTTGCCTAGATCATGAAAACAAGGCTATATTCATGGCCTTGTTTGTGAGGTTTGTTTAACTCTGCCAGCAAGATGAAGCCTGACTGATGAGGAAAGAGGGATGGCTGTGGCATTGCGGCAGGGTTAAATCAAACAAATCTCAGAAACAAGGCATGAATGCACCTTGTTTTCACAACTGGCTGACCTGTTTTCAACAAGGAACCAACCTGCACATGCAATGTGGGTTTCCAGCTGGACACCTGCAAAGTTAGGTTATTTATTAATGTTTTTTGCGTTCCTGTTATATTTAGTGTAGCACACTTGGACATCAAGCCTCTTGATGCATATCAGACCACAGTGATCTAGGCATTATATCTAGCAGTTTTAATCATTTATTGGAGAGAAACAATTATATTTCTTACACCACATTGAATTAAAAAAAAATCATACAGGAAATGACATTGACTCTCAAATTCTTTTGAGTAGTATAGGGGGGGGGGAGGGGGGGGGGTGCAAATAACCTTGCTACTTTGGCTACTTACATTTTTTAAGCTCTACCCAAGAATTAGTGACAAAACTGATGTGTGTCTATAAGACACATTAAGCATGTTTGTCAGGTGTAGTAATGTCATAATGAACATGTCAGAAATCATTGTCCTGATTGAAAATTGGTGTTTTGTGAGGAACCACGGACATCAGACATAGGAGCTGTGAAGGCTTTTCTTTTTGTTTTCAGTCTTTTCCTGAAGTTTCGTAGTAGTTGGTAACAAATATTACATGTTACTTGTAAACAATCATAAATGGCATTCATTTTGTTTGTTTTTACAGACGAGACCACGGATACTCAAGGCAAAGAAAGCGAGTCGGCTACAGTGGTATGTTTCACTGTTTCAGTATGTTTCCTTTTAGTCTCCCAAATGGGAGGACTATTGTTTCTGGTCATGTCTGTGTGTATGTGTGTGTGTCTGGTCATTCTATATATGACTATTATTTTTCTCAGGCTGTACAAATGTACATTCCTTTACCGAATAGTAATAGTAATGATGTGTATTACTCGTATATAGGCACTTCCTTTATCCCAGTTACTTGGCACATATGCTCGCGCAAACCACATGCACCTCCCAGTGATTGCGTTAACAGGTAAATACCGGTAAAATACTGTTTGCAAAACTAAAATACCGGAAATGTTTTGAGCTGCTGGTCCTAGGGACTGGTTTTATTTTGCTGGGACTGGTAAAATATTAGTGGCCAAAATATATAATGTATTTAAGTTTTTCAAGTCAAATTTTGGCTTGAAAGACAACAGCAAACCATGCAAACCACAAACTCATTGGAAAGAGTTCTTTTTTGTCTCTCTGATTTCATACGTCAGTTATCCGTTGACGTCATTGCAAACTTAAGCTTTCCTTTGAAAGCGAATCACCTTTTGGCTGATTTGCCATTGTGTTGATGCCAATAGCGAAAGCTTTTACCTAAGAGACCCAAGACATGTTGAACGCGATTCGAGGTGAAATCGGTAAATATCGAAGTTTGAAATACTATCGACTACTGCATTATGAGGCATTCTAAAAAGGCAGCATACGATAATCTTTTTCCTTAACTTGATTTTTAATGAAATTCTCCATTTTGTCTGAGTTCATGGAGCGATCGTGCGCTTGTGCACAACAGTCAGCAGTCCGTTGGCTGCCTGTGATCTTTTCCTCAGCATCAAAGAGTGCATGAGGCAGGCCTTGATCTAACCAGATGAGCAAACTATCGTGCGACACAATTAAACTTTATTATGATAGATGGGATGTATTGTTTGTAGGCCAATTTTCAGAGTAGTTATTGTCACTGGTTTTTGTTTCCCTGGGACCGGTTCTGGCACTGGTTGTTAAGTGACAGTGGGGGATAGTCAATGATGGAACCGGTTTTCAAAATTCCTAGCGTGATCACTGCCTCCTCAAGCTCTGGACATCAACATATTACAATCAAGCTCAAACTTTGCACACCTACTCATCTCTACAGCCAGCATTGCAGGGTCAACTTTATGGGTGATCCCTGATTAGCATAATAATGCTAAAACTATTCGAATAGATGAATTAAGGACCAAAGAAAGACATATTCCTCTGACATGGCAACATAATAACGTCACAAACATTTAGACAGACGTCACAGCCTGGGGAATCAACTACGGGTATGATAGTGTAGTGGGCCCTGCAGTCCAGTGCTTTTTGCTTCACAGAGAGAGAGAGAGAGGCAGAGATTTTACCAGACATGCCATGACTGGGATAACTTTACATTAGTGCATAGTTTTCTTGTTTTGATAAAAACTCTTTAAGGTGGCATTAAACATTGGGTCTTTAACCCAAAAGATTTCCAAGAATCATACTGAAAGGATCAAATAGATTCAATCTAAGCAAACTTTGGTCATGTTTTCCATTAAAACTGCTCTGTAGCTTATTTTTGTCAACTTATGTCTCAGATGGATGCCATTTCTATATCACTAAAGAGCTTCCGTTATTAAAGGGACTAGTCTCATCATTTCAAGTCATTTGTTGCTGTTTCGGAGTTGTTCTGTTGATGCTTAGCAACATACCACTAAGACACTTGCCTAATTAGGCCTACTCCTCACTCAGGTTGGCATTGAGCAGAAGCTGAAATGCAATGCTGCTACCTCAAATGTAGTAAAAGGTAATAACATGTATTTGCTGGTTCGGCCGGCTTGCCTTCCATGTGACCAGTTGACAAGGGGAAACTGGCGGATGTAAACATTGAGCTGTCAAAGTTCTCCCGACTTGCAAGGTACACAAACGTCAGTTGGTTGCACTTAGAGACCTACTCACTCTGACTATACAGGTGCACCAATAAGTGTTTCTGTTCCGAAACATAAGTTGCCTTCTGTGAAGCCTTAAAATAATGAGATTGGTCCCTTTAAGAGTGAAATACTCAAGGTGAAATCAAATTCTCTGAATCATTTTGGATAAGTAGTATTCAGTACGCACACTATTTGGCCGTACATGAGGGGTGTTCAGAAATTAATGGAAGAAACCGTACAAAACCAAAAGTAAACAAAATAGCTCAGTGAGACTTGGCCACCCCTTCAAAGTATTCTCTGTGGTGGTCTATGCCCAGTTGCAACCTTTTCAGCCAGGTTTGAAAAGCAGCAGCATAGTCACCATTGGGTATATCATCAAGCCTGATTTATCACTTTGGTGAGGTATTGGATCCGTTAAAATTTCCTGGTAGCTAGTTTGTCTTTTAAAACATGAAAGAGCCAGAAATCAATGGCTCTAGGTCAGGGCTGTAGGGTGGGTGGGGGAGTACTTGTACATTTTGCTCTTGTATATATTGAGTTTCAGCGCTTGCTGTGTGAGGGGATGCGTTGCCGTGATGCAAGAGGACATTTGGGGTTCCTGTTGCTTGTCGCAGCTCTCTCATCCTCTTGACAACTTTTGGCAGAACTGTTCCAGCATAGTATGAAGCAGTGACTGTTCTATGCTCAGGCAGAATGTCAACTGCTACTAGTCTGTTGTAATTGAAAAATAAAAATAATAGACGGCAAGGCCTGGAAAAACCCTTACCTATAAACAGCCTGTCTCATCATTCGAGCCATGCCATGTTGTGGTATCTGCAGGGGATCCCATAAAATTTAATCCATGTCTCATCCCTGGTGACCACATCAAATAGCCGTTTGTTTCCATTCAGCTCAAACATGTTGAGTAACTAATCAAGACTTCAACCCTATGCTGCTTTTCAGCTGGGCTTAAACAATGAGGGATCCATCGAGCTCTAAGCTTTCACATTTTTAAAGTTTCATGCAGAGTAGTGTAAATGCTGTCAGTTGATACAACAATGGTAGAGGACAGTTCTCATATAGACTTTTGCAGATCATCTCTTACAGCGTTCTCCAGAGCTTTGACAGTTTCCTTGTTTGTATTTCATTGGACACCCAACAGGGTGGATGTTCTCTGTCTTCTATAGTTCCTTGACATTTTATGGAACCACCTAGCAACAGAATATGAAGGGAAAATTGGACCCCACACTAACTTGCAAGTCTTTGGAGATTTTCTTTGGCAGATTGTCGAGTTTCTAAAATGCTTGTTATTAGAGTCTTCCATTTTCAGGCAGAAGCTGTCATCATTCATGTGATAATTTTGATGTCACTTGTCTCCGTTACGCATTCAACAATTTTGATGGAAATTATGTATTATAGAAAATGGACAATATTTCCAATGATATGTGACACAATGGTTTCCAAGAAATCATTTGAAAGATATGGGCTTGTTTCCATTAATTTCTGAACAGCCCTCGTACATCTGAGTGGCACTCTCTCTGTCTCCTGCCCTCTCACACTCTCATTCAGACAGCGAATTTGTCGAATGATTGCTTGCAGGGGGCTGTGGCTGTTTCTTTGTGTGCTTGTGAATTTGTTGCACACCAGGACATATCTCTTGATTAACTGTTTTCCAAACATTGCTTTTTCCAGAGTATTCATGCAGAGGACCTGAGGAAAGACAGCAGCCTGCACATGATCCTGTACAGCAGCCTTCATGCAGTGGTTTTGAGGAAAGACAGCAGCCTGCACATGATCCTGTACAGCAGCATTCATGCAGTGGTTTTGAGGAAAGACAGCAGCCTGCACATGATCCTGTACAGCAGCCTTCATGCAGTGGTCAAACAGCCCAGCAGAGTCGCACCAGGAAGTCTGCACCAAGAGCAAGGCAACAGAAAAAAGATTCCAAAAGAAGAAGATCACGATTTAAATGTGTTGTAGAAGGTTGCTCTGCTGAAGTTGTGAACTTGCAAAGACATTTCCAACAAGTTCACAGTGACATTCCAACCTTTGAGGTAAATAACATGCTAAAAAAAAATCAGCGTGAGACGAAGCGCTCTTACAATGTTTTTGACTGTTGTGTTGACAATTGTAAGTGGAAAGGAACCAGGCCTGATATGCATTTACGGTCAGAGGCTCATAAGTTTGACAAGGACTATGCCAAAATCTTGACAAAAAAGATCAGGTTGTCTACCTCTAAACAGACAGCCACAGAAAGTGGTGGATTTGGCATGAAAACGGCAAAACATCTCTCAGATCAGTTTTTGGATTGGTACCAGTCCATCGAAGGTGGCAATTACATACCAGGGTGCATGGATGAAGACAAAAGAAAAGAAAAGCAGAAACAAAATAATAAGGTCAGGCACATGGTTGAAACTGTGCTCCAGACTTGCCTTGGTTCTGGCCATTTTCATGTTTCACAACTTGGCCTCTTGAGAACCATTGGAAGGTCAGTAAAGGATGGTGAGGCTTCTGTTGTTGAAAAAATCAAGGAAGATCGATCATGGGGAACAGTGAGGAACTACTTGACCAGCTTTAGTCATTTCATTGACTTCATGGAGTCAGCCACACCCCCTTTACTTGATACTGAGAACATTGCAGCGATCCGGGTGAGCCTCAAAGGCTCAATTCACACAGTCACTAGGTTGTCAATGACGGAATTGCAACACAGAAAGCTTTCTGACAGAGATAAAGTCATTGACTTTCAGCATATTACAAAATATCTGGCCATGAAAATTGCGGCAAACTTGTTGAGCGATTTTGACCCAGATGTTGAAGATAATGTTGAAGCTGCTCACAGAATTGGAAGACACATCATGCTGCAATTGGGCATACAAAATGGGAAACGAGCAGGTATTTTCTGCCATATGAAGTGTGCAGATGTGCAGAATGCAAAAAAGGAGATGGATGGGTTTGTGATATTTGTTGGCGAAGGGAAAACCTTCAAAGTTTCTGGAGCTTCAGGTATATTTTGCTCCACCAGTGAGTTTGAATTACTGCAGACATACATCTCCTCTGTCAGATCTTGTTTCAAGCCAGCTACTGATCAGGTTTTTTGTCGATCATCTGGACAGAGAGCAAGTGTGGGGGAAATTGGGGATTTCCTGCATGATGCTTGGGTGGATTTTGGTTCCATTGTGTCCTTGAAGGTTGGAGACATAAAGTTTACCTTAATCAGGAAAACACTGGTCAGCAAGAGTAGGGAGAAAGGTTTGGGTCGAAATGACAAAGAAGACATGGCGGTCCACATGGATCATTCAGTCCAAACTGCAGATAAACATTATGACGTCAGTACAGGTGCTAGGTTGACAGCACAATTCAGGCAGACATTCAACAAATTTTGTGACCCTTTAGAATCTGAGGACAGTGACAGTGACTCTGATGACATACCACCTTCCAGTAGATTGGATAATGTCAGTGTTTGCCAAGTCCCACCATCTTCAACAGGGGGTAAAATTCCCAACAAATGCAAGTTTAATGCTGAAGCAAAGGGACAGAGAGCTGCCAACTTGAAAAGAACTCTTCAAAGTACCCGAACTGTAACATGCACATTTGGTAAGCCAGATCTCTTTTCAATGGAGGATAAGGCTAGGCTTTACAGGTGTTGTGCTGACCTTATCGAAAAAGGCAGACAGAAAAAACAACATCACAAAAGCACAGATCCAATTAAGGGTGCAAGAAGCAGGACCAAATTTTGCTGACTTGTTAAGCAATTACACGCTTGGTCAACTGTGCAACAGAATAAGAGCAGAGGTTAGGAAAAGGGCACGTAAAACTTGATACCTGGTATGGGCTTTTCTGCAGCGTGGTGGTCAAGAGTGTCTGTGGTTTGTCTGGGTAGTTTGTGAACCATCTTTATGCCATCAAGAGACTTCCTCCAGCTGTTTGCCTCCTGAGATTCTTTGAATATTTGAAACTGGAATCCAGGACTGGCTCAGTTGATTCTTGTAAGGTCTGTGAATCTCACAACAGATCGAGTACCAGGTTAATGAAAAATGTATGTTCTGTCCCTCCCCTCCCTAATGATAAATGATCTCCAGCTGTTGTAATTTGTAGTGGGCTTTTCTTGATGGATTGTTGTTTTTTGGAGGGGGTGGGATTCAAAAGAGACTGTTGGCCTCTGGACCCAGAACAGATGGTATCAGGTTGTATGTATTGACAGATCAAGATGTGTGACCACCCATTTATTTTTTTGTTTATCATGCATTTCAGTTGTTGAACTGATTTATGAAAATATGTTACTGCAGACAGTTTGGTGCATTTCGTTTATTGATATTACTTGTGATTTTCAGTGCAAGGATAATGTGTTCTGAAAGTTCTCCTGAATTTTGTAAAGAATTGTTTAGCTCAATAGATTTTTCAGATATTTACTTTCCATATTCCTAAATGTACAATATTGTGGACAGTTCAGAGTATACTCGTCTTTTAAACAAAGATCTTTCCCCCCTTTTAATTACATCACAGAAAGAGTGTTCACTGTACTAGTGATACTGGAATGATTTTTGTGTGTGGTGGGTTTTTCTCCCAGATGTTCTTTGGATTCAGATGTTGAGCTAATTTATGACAGTATATCACTGAGGACAGTTCAGTTCATTTCATTTTTATGTAATTTTCAAGGCAAGGATAATGTTTTGTGTTCTCTTGAATGTTGAACACCCGTTGTTCATTGTAGAGTTTGACTGACTTTATGATCTGTTCCTCTGTTCCACAGCATTGCTTCCCATCCCTACCCCCACCCCATTCTTTTTTACTCCATGAAGTCAAGCCAATGTGAAGTTGGTGTTGTTTTCCATTTGCCAAATGTTTATTGTCTTGAATGTTGTTCATTAAGTCATCAGTTGTGTCTGGGAGCACTATGTTCAAGTTCATCTTTGGTGAAACAGGTTGTTCAGTTTCAAACTCTCCCTGTGGGGGTTTTTTTTTAATCTTTTTTTTCCATTCAGATTATGGACAGATTGCTTTTTCTTCTAATTTTTTAAAGATTTGTTTGCTCAGTTGATTTTTCAGAATTTTACATGCCAGATTCCTAAATATACATAACTGAATGAGGACTGTTAAGCATATACTTTTCAACCAAGATCTTCTCTATTTATTTTGTATTATCACAAAGTATTCCATGTACCATTGATGCTGGAATAACTTTTTATGTGGTGTTTTTTTCCCCAAGCAATTCAGATGTGGATTGTATTCAGATGTTGAGCTAATTTATGACAATATATCACTGCAGACAGTGCATTTCACTTATATATATGTATATATATATATCAGTGCAAGGGTAATGTGTTCTCTTGAGTGTTTAGCATTTTTGTTCATTGTACAGTTTGACTGATTGCATGATCTGTTCCTCTGTTCCACAGCATTCCCTACCCCCACCCCGTGCCACACACACACACACACACACACACACACCTTTTTGACTCTGACAAGATAATATGAAGTTGGTTTTTTTACATTTGCCATCTCTTGAATGTTATTCATAAAGTCATCAATTGTGCCTGGGAGCACTGTGTTAAATTTCACCTTTGGTGAAATAGGTTTTTCAGTTTCAAACTCACCCTGCTGGAATAATGTTTACTTTCCCTTCAAATTCCAAACAAAGCACTCATCATTTAAAAAAAAATTGTTTTGCTTAATTGATTTTTCAAATTTTTACATTCAAATTCCTAAATATACAATATGGAATGTGGACTGCTAAGCATGTATGTTTAAACACAGACCTTTTCCCTATTTAATTTATCACAGATTGGGATGATTTTTTTCCTATGCAGTTCAAATGTTGATTGGATTTAGACATTGAGCTTATTAATGACTGCAGACAATTTGGTGGATTTCATTTATGAATACCACATGTAATTTTCAGTGCAAGGATAATGAGTAACACTTTTTGTTCATTGCAGGGTTTGACTGACTGTATAATCTGTTCCTCTGTTCCACAGCATTGCTTCCCTGCCCACTCACCCCCACTCCCTTCTTTTTGACTCCCTGAAAAGATAATTTGAAATGGCTTTTTCATTTGTCAGGTGTTTATTGTCTTGAATGTTGTTCATCATATTATTAGGTGTACTTGGGAGCATTATGTTAAACCTCACCTTTGCTGAAACTGGTTTTTCAGTTTCAAATGCGCCTTGTTTATGTCTATTTTTGTTTAGATTTCAAGCAGACCAGTCATCTCATTTTTATAAAGAATTGTTTTGCTTAATTGATTTTTTAGAGTTCACATTCCAAATCTCTAAATGTACAATATTTGATGTGGGCAGTTATACGTGAACTTTTCTTTTATACAAAGGTCCTTTCCCCAAATATTTCTTTTTATTGAATTATAGCATTCATTGGTACCATTGAAGCCAGATGCCCTTAAATTGCTTTGGTTTTTTTCTTCTCAGAAATTGACATATTTGCTTTTGAATTTTGAATAAATTTCTTTTAAAAAATGAACTCTGCTTTTTCTTGTCTTTTTGCCTGGGTGACGTATGCCTGTTTTGATGAATGATGGCACATGAGGATTAAAGGTGGTGATTGTTGAAGCTGATGAAACTGAGCTGTGTGGTTCCAACCTTCTGATTGGATCCCAGCAAACGGACCATGGGTAGGGATGGTCACATGTGAACCATCTCACTGTGCCTCTGCTTGGATTTAAACCTATACCTCCTGATCACTGTGCCATGGAGACTGGCAAAGCAGACATACTGGCATGCAAATTAAACAAAATGTCTGCACCGTGGCTGTGAAGATTCAATATTTTGACATTTTATACAGCTAAAAGTGTAAACATGGCCGAGGAATTGTGCTGTGATACAAACATACATACAATATTGATCATATACAAAGTAAAATGACAATATCCACAAAACCAACATTGGTGCAGACAGCAAAGTGATGACGGCAATGGGATTGTGATAACAAAAGAGGTATTTCACAAAGATCAGGTTATTCACAATGATGTCAGCACATACACATGTTATGCACATTCATTCACCTGAATAAATATTGGTAGATTTTTCACACCAAGTAGCGTGTCACATTATAAGTAGCCGTTGTGTTGAAAGAACTTAAGTTGCATTTCAACATTGGGTAGCCTTTCACAGTAAAGTAGCCTTTCACAAAAGGGGCTAAGTAGCGTGTCACGTTATAAGTAGCCATTCATTATCTTAAGTAACATATCACTGTGAAATGCTACCTAAATGGCTTTTAGGTAACCAAACCCGTGAAAAAAAAGGTACACCACCACCACCACCACCACTACTACTACTGCTGCTACTACTACTACTGCTGCTGCTACTACTACTACTGCTGCTGCTACTACTACTACTACTGCTGCTGCTGCTGCTACTGCTACTACTACTACTACTGCTGCTGCTACTGCTACTGCTACTACTACTACTACTACTACTACTACTACTACTAGTCCCTTGACTTGCGTCGTTGGGGTGCCATGCTTGAGACTG
>JAVDPJ010134210.1:0-12296 GCA_034780015.1 Urosalpinx cinerea
TTTAAATTTGTGTGTGGAGTTTTGGCTTCATGCTTATGCATTCTTTCTAGTTCATTCATTTTTTTTCACACTTAGATTCACAATGTTTAATACAACATTAGTCAGAAAAAAAAGTAATGCTGTGTTAAAGCTTGAAAGTATTTTTTTTATTTTTTTTTGCTGGCTTTAAAGGAAAAATACATTTGATGATACAGTTGACAGCTCTGGACAAACAAGGTTTGACTTGACACGTGTATGTTCACTATAATGTGTGTTTTCCAATGCCTCCGTATGGAGTTGACTTCTCTACCTCTTTCAGTCAAATGGGCAAGCGTCTCATGGCAAAGTGTCGCATGCTTCTCCAAGAGAACGAGGAATTAGGCAAGATGATCTCATCAGGACGAACTGCAAAGCTGGAGTCGGAGATTGCTGTACAGAAGACACTGGTGACAGAAATGAAGACCAATCAGGATGGTGTGTTTCTGCTTGCTTGTTTTGATTTTTGTTTGCCAAAGACAGTTGATACTGAGTGTTTGTGTGATCCATACAATCAGTTGGTTTATCAGAGGGGGTTTTCCATCTCTGATGAATATATTTTGAAGCTCTTGGTTGACAGGAATAGCCGTGCTCATTTACAATTGAATTTTTACGAGTTGGACATCATTTTTTGAAAATAATCTGATGCTGCTGCTTTTGTGCTGTACGGCTCAAGTGGATTTTTAGTTTGCACAAGAAAACTACAGGTATGGGTTTCTGTACTGCTTAAGTAGATCTTAGGTTGTACAGGAAAACTACCGGTATGGGTTGCTGTACTGCTTAAGTAGATCTTAGGTTGTACAGGAAAACTACCGGTGTGGGTTGCTGTACTGCTTAAGTAGATCTTAGGTTGTACAGGAAAACTACAGGTATGGGGTTGTTTTGTATGGTTGCTGTCAGCACTTGAAAGCATGTGCATCTTGTAGTCTGTACATGTTAAAGTCATTGACACAAAAGTAATAACTAGGAATTTCAGATCACCAAAAAATTCATTATTTTATATTTTTTTAATATTTTTATCTCCCTTCACAGAAGTGATAAATTCAAGCTTCAAACATGTCACGCAAATGACCACTTAAACTTTTTAATTCAACAAAAGCAGGATAGAAGATCCATTTTGTCCCTAACACAAACACAGAATCTTAAATATACATTTATGGGTTTGTAAATAGAAAACACTGAGCCAGCACAGAGACCTACGCACACAATCTCTGGAAACACTATCCAGTTATGAATATCTTCCCTAAAATAAACACCAAATCACCACCTCAAGCTCTCTTATATAGTTTTACGGTGTTAACTTTCAAGATTTCCATCCACTCACATTTCTACAGAAATGAACAAACATTAGACTTGTATTCATTCAACTTTCCCTGAAAAATTTGTCAACCTACTTCAGTTGGTTCCAACACAGCTCAACCAGTATGCATAAGTAAGCCAAAAACTCCAAATTGCAAATGACCCTCAGAAATTTCAAGCTAAGGGTCATATTGACTTAAGAAATTTGAGGTCCAGAGGGACTCTGTAGAATAGACTTTTCTTCAGCGTTCAAAAATGAAATATATACCTCAAAAAGCATTCTTTTACCTTTCACATCTTAAGAGAAAAACTATCACGCTCCATAAGGATCGATCACCACTGTTCTGTCAGCAACTTACAGTTGTTAAAAAGTAAATGTTTTGGGTTTGGTTTGGTTTTTGGGTTTTTTCTTTTGCTGCCTCACCTTCCATAACCTGCCAGTGCTTATTGTTCCCATGCCGCTCATTCTGACCTTACCATCACAGACACTGAGGTTTACCCTGTCACCACCTCAGAGTCCGAAGTCCACAGGGAACTACCAATGTTAGGCCGCCGTGGGGCCACCTACCAGAAGAGGCGTTGCACTGCTGCTGGGTCACTTCTGAGGTGTTAAGTGGTGCCTTCAGTATGACACCACCTATTAAGACCCCTACTGATGACAGTAATTGCTCAGTCACGGTGCAAAAATACCCAAAAGCTTTGACACGAGCTCACCACAGGTATGAAAGTGGAGGAAAACCCGAAACTGAGGTCACGATGAGACCAGGCCACAGGTGTCACAGAATCAGAGACAATTTTCTTTTATTACATGATGATGAATTATGATGAGGGTAATAGCGATGATGCTATGGAAGTCCGTCTAGTACGTGACAAGGCTGTACTCTACACTTCCTTTCACAATATACCTTGGCGTCAATCAGCCCTGAGAGATACGGACACCTGCAGTGTTGGTCAGGTAAATTGAGCAACACTCTCAAAATCGCATCCATAAAGTGGATGATGCTCGACTGTGGTGGTCCTGGTCTTCCCAGTAAGTCCATAGCAAGCACACTTTGGGTGGGAGTCGGCTGGGGTCCGAAAAAAACCCTGCCTCAGGTGAGATTCGAACCCACAATTTTCTAGCCTGTAATCCAATGTGCTAACCACTTTGCCAAGGCAGCTGGCATTAAAAAGTAAATTTATTATAAAGAAAAAGACAAAAAGTCAAGTGTATTTGTGGTGTTCATTCCATCACAGAAAGCTACTTACTGTCCTTGCTACAAAAACTGATTGATAAGTTCAGCAAAATGAAAATGTGTAATAAGGGGCAATTTCTCTTAACTACTGGTGATGCGTGATGCTAGTAGTTGAATCAAACTTGACAAATCCAACAGTGAGTACTGTTAGGTGAATTCCTCAGTGCTATAGCACCATACTAAGGCTGGAGCCATCCCTTTCCATGAAGATAGTAGTTTGAGAAGAGGTCAAGGATCAAAGTCAGATATTAAAAAGCATATGAATATGACAGAACTTGCATCTGTCTTTGAGGTCAGAGATTTAAAAAAAAATTTTTTTTAATTTATTTAATGCTTGGGTATGATTGATATTGGAACTTGTCAATACGTTTATATATTTTTAATGGAAAGTGTACAGGTAGCACTTTATAGTTTAGAAAAATCAAATTTAAAAAAAAAAAGAAGACATTTTCAAATTTGGAAAAATAGCAGATAAGATCATATAAATAAAACAAAAAAGTTCACTATATCACTATATCAGTTGCCATTTATCCATCTTACAAAACAAATCAATCAGGTTAACACAAAAACTTGATCTAGAGAAAAAGATAAATGCTTGTTTCATTATTCTGTCAAGTGCAGTAATAAAGGCCCCACTTGAGACTCGAGTACAGCACTTGTGGCAACAGCATGGAGGGTTTACAAAAGCCTAAATGAAATTTAAAAAGAGAGAGAGAGAGTATTATATGGTGTGAAATTAATGTATATTGTAAAAAAACAAAACAAACATGCCATTGGAATGTGATGGGGAAAAACATCTGATGATTGTATGTTCACACATTTTATTTAAATCGGTATCAGATGTCTTTGTTTTGATTTTCGTTGAAAATAAAGACAAAAATAAGTGTATGAATGATCAGTCTACAGGCAAAAATTGTGGGCAGTTGTTGGAAACCAAAGTTGGTATTTTGTCAAATAGAGATAATTTACGCTCAAAACTTAATAATTGTGATCAGCTTGCATGCAGCTCTGGAGGCAGAGTCGTTATAGCTTGGTTCATGGTATGATCAGAATGTATTTTTTATTGTTTAACACACTGAGTGCAGAAGTATGCCCTTTATCATTTAATGTTCTGAGGGTTGCAGAGAAGTGTTCTAGGGAAGAGCACTGGGTTTTTTTTCTTTTCATTTTTAATTATCTTTAGAAGCAAAGATAGTTCAAAAGTTGTATGTAACTTGTAGCATTACAGGGAACACCAGTGCAAAAGGAAAGAATTGTGGATAAATCACATATTGGAATTGATTTGATAGTGAAATTGCTGAGATAATCGGCATGATCCATTCAACACTGGAGCATTGTCGGGATGGAGCGTGACATTGATTTGCAGACTTACTAGATGTGTCGCTTATGGCTGGAGACGCAGTTACACAGTGTGATCTGCATCAGCTAGGGATCAGCTTGGTCATGGGTCAGCCCCCTTTATTTCCCTTCCTTACAACTGTAGGGGAGGCATTCGGCTCAATCGGTCTGAGAAATGATCACAAGGTTGTGAGGTCAGTCCGCCGATGAGCTGTTTTGTACAGGGGGATTTTTCCCTTGGAGTTAACATTGGTTCTGACTCCATGACTGGCACCATGGCCAAGTGGTTAAGGCAACAGACTACTAATCCTGATGGTCCTGAAGTCGTGGGTTTTAATCCCGGCAGCGCCTGGTGTAATAAGTGTGGGGATTTTTACAGTCTCCCAGGTCAACTTATGTGTAGACCTGCTAGTGGCTTATTTGCCTTCATGTGTACATGCATGCAGAAGATCAAGTACGCTCATTAAAGATCCTGTAATCCATATCAGTGTTCGGTGGGTTGCGGAAACATGAAAATACCCAGCATGCACCCGAAGTTTGATACAGCGCATTTTAGGTTATGCAGTTGGTCAAGCATCTTCTTAGCAGGTGTGGTGTAGCATATATAGAATATTCCAAGCGCTGTGACACCTCCTTGGGAAAATCTGAAGTGTGACTCCATTCCCCTGCAAGTCCTTAAGGTGAGACTGTAAAATGAGGTCCCATGACTACACACATGCAGATCAAGTGTGCATGTTGAGGATCCCGTAAGCCATGTCGGCATTCGGCAGGTTGCTGAAACCTGGAAATACCCAACATACATCTGAAGCTTGACTCAGCTCATTGGGTTATGCAGTTAATCGACCATCTGCTTGGCAGATGTTGTGTAACAAATATAGAATATTCCTAATGCTGTGACACCTTGGTAAAACTTAAAAAAAAGAAAGAACTGCAGCATAGTTTGTGTATAGTTCATATTTCCTTCAGAAAACTCTTCAGTTCTTCATTATAAGTTACAGTGATGCATCTAGTTATCAGGCTTGTTCCTGGCAGTTCTAGGTCAATAAGCACAGATGCATGATACTTGGCCCAAGGTCTGCTTCAGATTGTTATCCAGTTTTGGTAGATTTTTTCCGAATGAAGCCATAAGCTCAGACTCGGTCTGTACGCTTTTGAGGTAGGGATAGATTCACAGTTGAATTTTATTTCCCATTAATGATTAAAATTTAATACATGATTTTGTACATTGTCCTGCAGATAAAAATTTCCTTTTCTTCTTTTCTTACATTTGAATTTCTTATTACCCTATTGAGTCATTGACTGAAAATTTATTTGAATGTGAGCTGATGATGGGAAGTTTATTTGAATGAGTCATGTAGTTCTTTGCTTTGTGATATATTTTGAAACTGTCATTAATGATATTGATAATTGGATGGACCAGAAGCGTTTGTAAGGTGATTGTGATTGCTCTCGTTCAGTCAGTTTTCTGCCCAGGGTACTTTGTATATCCAACAGACTCAGATTAACAGATTTTGTTTAGATAGGTTATTTAAAAGGAAATTATTGCCCTTGGCAATTATCATTTTGCTTCCTTAATTAAATATGATTTTTAGAGTGTAGTTTTCCCACAGTGGGGCACTGTGGAGTGTGAAGTTAAAGGGCCCTCCTGTTTCTGGAACCATAGGAGCTATCAAGCTAGCTGTTAGAGTTCCCTCTTTCCTGTCATGCCTTTTTTTTCTATTCCTATTTCTGCCTCCAGTGTCCATTCGCCTGCCTTTTTCCAGAAAAGTATCTTTGTCAGCTCAAAGTCAGAGTATGGCTGCCTTTTTGGCAGGATAAAGAAAGAAAGAAACATAAAAATGATCATGCACACAAAAATTCACCCCCAAGGTTAGGTAGGTAGGTTTGTTGTGAATTTGTGTGCTTAGACTTGTGCTGCTCGGAGGAGTTGAAAGCATGTGCAAAGAAGAACATTGTGTTCTGGGTTCGGTTTAACAAAGATTGAGCGTGGAAATTGTCTGCCAGAAGGCATCTCTCAGCTACCGAAATGAAAACGATTTGCCTCCAAAAATATCAGCAGGGAAAAAAATCCACACACACACTAATACAGCAGTATTAGCCCCATTACTAAATGTGAATTATATCAAGTAATCTTACTGAAATAGGAAGTAACCTCAGGATAGGCAATAGATTGTACAGATTATCAAATTTTAAAGAAAAAAAAAGTATCCAGGGAAACCGCCCATGGTACTATAGGAGTTTAACGTCCGCACCCACAAAGTGATATGGCAGACGATAGGGGAATCACCCCAAGTGAAAAATATCGTTCATACAGAACGTAAAGAATGACGAGTAGTATTAGTACTACCCGCCCATGGGAAGACGCCCCCCCCCACCAAAATACTTGAGCAGACTTTTTTCCTTTCAGGTAAATTACGTGCCTGAAAGGTATCAATCTTAATTGATGGCAAAACCTTGTTTGAAGGCAAAATTGCCAGAATAATCTGATTTTCGATTAAGAACTAGATGTGAAATGTGCTAAAATTTTGTTTGAGTAGTTGTTATGGCAGAATGTTCTATTGAATTTTTTGTTGTGGCTTAGAAGAATTCTTTCTAAAAGGCTAATAACTCCCAGCAGTGAAGGGATTAAGCATGCAAATGGTCAGAATTTTTTTTTCAGGGGTTTTATTTAATAAAGAAGACTAGCTTGTCAAAAATAAGAATGTAGAGAAAAAGAACATTCCTAAAGTAAAGTATACTTTAACCCACTTTGCTCAAATTTTTTTCTTTAAAGGGAATATGGAGATTTTATTATTTTTTTTAAATTCTGATTTATCATTCAGGTCTTTTGCATTTTATTTGTTCATTGAAATTTCAGTTTGAATGAACACAAATCTGTTTAAACCAAATTTCAGTTTGTTAAAAGGTATTCTAGAAAAAACCCATGACTTGCACTTAAATTAAGGTCAAAATAAATACTTTTTTAAAATAGATGTTTGGCTATATTTGCATAAGTAAGTCATCTTTTTTAGGAGCTCATGTATGTCTTATGGGGGCAGATAGCTCATTCGGTTGAGCGTCGGATGTTAGCAATCTTTGCTTGTAGTTTCAAATATTTTAAGTTTTTAATGGGTATGATATTGTGATGGTAATAATTGTGATAAGTTGTTAATGATGTTAATGTTTATTTAATGGGTCTGATATTGTGATGGTAATAATTGTGATAAGTTGTTAATGATGTTAATGTTTATTTGTGCTTTGTTTTAATGAATGAGGGGACAGATAGCTTGATCAGTTGAGCATTTGATTTGTGATCTTAAGATACCAGGTTTGATACGCGGTTGGGTCATTTTGTACAGGGGAAATTTTCCCTAGAGTTAACATTGGTTCTGACTCCATTCAGTTTTGGGGAGTGTCATGTGTCTTAATTTTACGGATTGAACCGAAAAATGATATGGACTTCTTCTCCAAGTGGTCAGATGATCTTGCATTTTTCCAGTGATGCATTCTGGATTATTTGTCTTTTCATTTTGAAAAAGACTGCTTGGTCTTCTGTACTTTACAAAGATGACTATAAACCGAAGTCCCATGTGCATACGCATTCTGAAAATCAAGAATGCGCGTTAAAGATCCTGAATCCATGTTAGCGTTCAGTGGGTTGCGGAAACATAAAAATACCTAGAATGCACCAGAGGTTTGACTCAGCGCATTGGGTTATGCAGTTGGTCAAGCAATTGCTTGGCAGGTGTGATGTAGCATATATGGATTGTTCAAAACTCTGTGACACCTTGGGAAACAGCTGAAACTGAAACTGCCCATACATGTCTTGTGCTTGAGATGTGTGAATTACTTTTTCTTTTCTTTTTCGCTGTTTAATCTATTGTAATACAGGCACATATATCATATTGATGGAAGAAGTTATTACAGAGGTTTTGGAATGAATGCTTTTTTTTCTTTTTTTTAAGACCCATGTGCATTTAACGAGGCACCGTAAGCCCACAACAGGGACATATCTATGTCCCAGATTTCTCTGCAGGCTGTTACATTAGAATGCGCTTGGTTTTTATTTCCAGGTTTATGTAATTTTATTGTGTTAGTGGTTGTTCCTTGGTTCAGAGGGCATAATGTTGATCCTTGTTTGTTGGTTGTGGATTTGATATCAATATTTTTTCTTGAGATTTTGTCAGCCCTAAAATAGCCCTTGTTGTAAGCTGGGCTGAAAACCTTAATAATAATAATAATAATGTTTTTTTTTTTAATTAGGAACATTTGATGCGTTTAGTGTCTAATCATACTATATTCTTGTGTGACAACAGAGATGAACGAGTTTGTCAGTGAGCTGGAAGAGGACGTGGAAGGGATGCAGAGCATGATCTACGTACTGCAGCAGCAGCTGAAGGAAACCAAGGAAAGCCTGGCTGCTGTGGAAACAGAGAACAGCCGCCTGAGGACGTTGCAGCCAGTGTCAGTGCCAGTGAAACACGAAGCTGTGGCAGGCAGCAGTAGCTGCAACAGTGTTTCAACACCAGACAGCAGCGGTGGTGGCGGTGGTGGTGTGGGGACGTGCAAAGAGGAAGGCTGTGCCACAGAGACAACCAGCAGGACAGACGAGTCCAGTGTGGCTGAAGGGACCAAGAATGTGGTACTAGGCAGCGAAGCCAACAAGGCAAGAACTTCGGACGCCCTCTCCCCGTCACAGACTGCAGCTCCCAAAACAGAGACTACACAGCAAGCCTCAGGACCCGGGCTTGCCAAGAGGACTACTAGTGGGAAGGTTGAGGACGTGGATGGTGCTCCACAACAGCCTAACGGTAAGACATCATCAACAGATACAGAAAAAGATGAGCATGACTGTTTGCTGGCAGCAGCAGAGTCCCCGGACCCTCGGACAGACCAGGCCTGTGACAAGGCACAGAGTGTGGCCTCAGAAAAACACCAACCAGACACTCCATCCACAGACATCCCCGTGAAGGTAGAGAAAGACAGCAGCCCCTCGTATGGGACGGACGTAAAAACAACAGAGGCCAAGCCCATCCGCAATGGAGGGCTGGAGGGATTGACAGCAACAACTGGCGGTGATTGAGGGGGTCAGAGGCCATAGTGTGTGTGATGTGGTTGGGACGATGATGGTGGGTCTTGTTCAGGCTCCGAACATTTGTTTATATTCTTGTGATTTGGGGTGCATGTGGAAAAGGCTGGGAGGAAGTGTTCACTGCAGATTTTGTAGGTTTTAAAACTGAAAAAGAAAAAGGAGCATTATCAGTAACGCTTTGAGGAGACTTGCAGCTAACATGAAATCAGTTAAATGTTGATGAAAACCTACCAGAAGCTGAAATCTGGTTCACCTTCTGAGGAATATTCTACATCTGCAGCTAAACATTTTCCCAATCTTTCAATCCACTGGAAAGAAAAAGTCTTTCTGTAACTTTTTGGGGTTATTTGTGCCAGGCACTGACAAAAACTGCAGTTCTGGAGGCTGAAAGGGAAGAACATGTTTCTTCCAGGTTTTTTTTCCAGAATGCACTTCAGATGCAACAAGGGGGGAATGGGAGCAAGTAAGAGGGATGTGACTAAAAGTTTGTGTTCTCAGCGGCTAGGTGTTCTTGTTCAAGATTGGACATCAGAAGAGGTGCTTTTTTATGCAAAAGTTTTCTACCACACATTCTGCTCTTTGGTCATAGTTTCTTATTCACCTCAGAAAGTCTTGGTAGCAGTTTTGGTATCTTTACTTTATTTTGATCCATTCTTTAAGCGCACTCTCATATATCCATGTTCCAAAAAGGAAAACAAAAACAAAAGTACCCTCAGAAAACCCTTGCTGGTCATAATTTGATCTAGGCGTTAGAGGTCACAGTTTTTGTACACTTTCATGAGATTTTTTTTTTTGATACTGCACCCTGACCTTATTTTGAGGAACGAGAATATATGGGACCCACCTGGCTGAGATCTTTGTTTAACAGTCTTCTTTAGGACCGTGAAATAGATGATGAGTGAACATTTAGTTTGTCAGTTATCTAAAGGGTAAATTTAATCTATCATTGTCTACAATGGCCTTCGTATGAGCCACCAACTTTTCATTGCATTTTTAAGTTAATTTCATGAAACTCATTTTGTGTTCTGGACACAATATTCCACCAGAAAAAAGTCTTCAGTCACCTGCAAATTGTTGCTTTTGATGGTGTATGTGTGCTTCTAATGCACACTTCAGCAAGTATCTGGCATGTCGTCTTCACCAACACAATGCTGACCTTCGTCCTTAATGAAAGATTGCAAATCTGACTCGGAAAACGTCAGATCCTTAGCCATTTTCTTTTTCAGTCTCTGTAAGTATTACAAAAAGTTACATAAAAGAAAATCTATTGCATAAAGGCATAAGAGATTTCACATGGAATTATGTCAAATTAAGTCGAAGGCTGGGCTTCATAATGACTTATTTAGTTTTCATGTGTAAGGGTTTCTTTGTGGAAAGAAAAAGTGGTCCATTGCCAAGTCCCCTCATATATCCCAAAGATCACAGAAGAAACACACACTCACATACATACACACACTTTCGCAGTGTTATTTCAACACTTCTTCTTTAATCTTTTTCCACATGCAGACATTTTCCTCCGAGATTTGTTCAATTGACACATGCTCTGCAATTAGTAATTTTATTTAAAACAAGTATGTCGAAAAATACATTATTGAAATGGGTGAATGAAGAAAGAGAAAGGATTTGCACTATGGGTGTGCATGATGATAGAAATAGGGTAATACCATTTCCTAATGAAAGACATCAGTTGTGCAATAAATATAGAAAATAAAAAAATTAGCATAAGAAAATCATAATTGTGAGTTACAGAACAGATCATAAAGATCTTAAGCATATGGTTTGAAATTGGGAAATAAATGGTTTCCTCTTCACCTAGTGACTTTCCTTAAGCCTTAAAACAGACTGGCAGTAGCCAAGTGGATAAGACTTAATGGTCCAGAAGTAAAAGGTTGGTTGTTTGATTATGGTGGCACCTTGTTGAATAAGGGATATGTATAATTTTCCAGTCAACTTGTGTGCAGATCTGCCAGTGCTTTACTCATTTTCGTGTAAAGACGCATGCTGCAGATTAAGATAGCTTTGGTTGGTAAGTGGCCGATTTTTTAATGTTCGTGCATTGGAAGGAAAACTGCAGTTGGTGTGCTGTGCTAAAGTGAAGCCTTTCCTCTCATAGTGCATTCCAAGACAGGAGATTGCAGTGTAGGGTCAAGTGCTCTCTGTTATTTTTTAAAAAAATTCAAGAGGTTTGCCTTGTGGAAAACAATGGCTTAACCGATCTTATCTTGAAACAGCACTCAATAATTGTGTGTGGGAAAATACAAGCTTTTTTAGGCACTGATAGGCAAATACACAATGCAGATTGAAAAAAATAAAGGGTGGCACTTCACTGTGGTGACGCTCTCTCGTCGGGGAGAGCAGGCCAAATTTCATGCAGAGAAAATCTGCTGTGACTGGTATCACTGCCTTACACTATATGAATGGATTTGTTGATAAATTCCAATAAAATCCTTTTCATGATATAGAGTGAGTTTACTTAACCTATTTTTGTGAGTGTGAGTGTTTTAAGAGAGTGGATGTTTCAATCTTGAATTTTTTAAAAAATTTTGGGGGGGTGGTTAATTACTTTTTCAGATTATGTCCAAAGAAAGAGTTAGTTTTTTTTATGCAAGCCAAGGTAGTAATAATAATAAGCACAATATATAGCCTTGCCCTGATTATTTAAATCTACAGGAAAGTGATCCATTGTAGTGATGAGTATGTCAGCAGTATTTTGAAACTGCAAAATTAAGGTTTAAAACTGTCTTGTCTTTAAAAACTTACGGTGTATGTAGCAATTTGCATGCATGCATGCACACACATGCGTGCGTGCACACACACACACACACACGGACACACACACACGCGGACACACACACACGCGGACACACACACACACACACACACACACACACACATACACATACACATACACACACACACACACACACACTCACACACACAGACACACACATACACACACACACACATACACACACACACACTTGCCCTAGTACATATCCCAGTTGTGGTTGCAGACATTTTAGAAATGATTGTTTCTTGGAGTTTGATCTCCGTGCCTTGACCCATGGTATGGTAGCCACATGCATCCCATACTTGTTTGCCTGTTTGTTTTTGAATGATGGACGGTCAGTCTGATACTCTTTCCTCTCCTAAACTACCTGATGGAAGACTCTTTGATATGCAATTTGTTACAGGTGTACTTCATTACTTTTGTTTTGTATTTTAAATCTTGTGTTTGGAATTATTTTTTACTTGTGAAGTACATCAGTTTAGTTGATTGTAGAATGTTTGGTATATTATAGTTTGATGATTTTGTGTTTGTAGGTTAAAACTGACTG
>JAVDPJ010135321.1:0-12292 GCA_034780015.1 Urosalpinx cinerea
GGTAGCGCCTGGTGAAATAAGTGTGGGGATTTTTACAGTCTCCCAGGTCAACTTGTGTGCAGACCTGCTAGTGGCTTCTTTCCCTTCGTGAGTACACGCTTGCAGAAGATCAAGTACGCACGTTAAAGATCCCATAATCCATGTCAGCATTCGGTGGGTTGCGGAAAAATGAAAATACCCAGCATGCATCAAAAGTGCCATCATCTTCGATATGACGAAGGTGAGCACTGAATGGAAGCACAAGAACAACGAGAAAGAACAACGCCTTCCTTCAAGCTGTACGGATTGCACGCCAGCCACATCAAACGTGACCCGCCCAACCTGAGTATCAACAATGGCGGCGCCTTTGACAATTTGACAACTGACGCTGGTGGACCTACTTTGTGAATGACTTCGATACTAGAAACAGACGAACAATAATATTAGAGTGTATTTTGGCAGTCCATAGCCACCAAATCATCAGTGTGACTGAAACGAAAATTCTTTCTGCTAATTTCACCCATTATAACATTTAGGTACCAAGTTGCTTGGTAATTTCAATTTCACTGAAAATAATGCTGTCCATCGTCATAGTCATGTGTTGAAAATAAAGTGACGCCATTTTGCAGACAGGTCCTGTCGCTCCTGCAAGGGCACGAAAAGTGAACTTACTTGGCCCCTTCTTTACCGGGAAAGAAAGAAAAAAACAAATAGTAGGGCCAACAACAGCAAGAAGAATAACAAAAGAAAGTTGGCGTCTTGTGAGGCTGATGGTGTAACAGCAGATAATGTGTTGTGTGCTGGTTGTAACGAAATGAATATTTTCCAAACTAAGGAAATATTTTACCAGGCTATAATTTGTTTCGAGATGTTAAAAGTAATATAGCTGTTTAAATGGTTTGTTTGAAATGGTCGAAATTTCATGTTAAAATGAAAAAAAGCACATGGTTTGCAACCTACGCGAGACAAGTGTGTGTGATGTTTCACATGGGTCTTGTCATTGTGAAGAGATGGGTGGACTAAGCGTTAGGAAACTTTGTGAACGTATAGATTCGCTTACAAAGGGTAGATAGGCGGGCAGAGCGTATAGATTCGCTTACAAAGGGTAGGTAGGCGGCAGAGCGTATAGATTCACTTACAACGGGTAGGTAGGCGGGCAGAGCGTATACCAACCGACCACCACCAAAAAGAACCACCGACCTGACCACCACCAAAAAAAACCCACCAAACCGTCCATCCCCATAATCAACCACCACAAACGGCTCCCCTCCCAAGAAACTCCTGTCCCAATCAAACCACGACTACCATCACCAAGGAAAAACTTGTCCCTAAAAGCTCACGCTATGAGGACGTTAAACTCAAATCTCAGCCCAGCCTGTGGTGGTTACAAATCGTTTTCTTACTGCAGAGTGAAAATTTTGCTCCGAAGTCTTTCAAACTGCTCGGAGATGTGACTAGACAAGCGGCTTTCACTAGCGTCAACTTTCGTTTTTAACGCTTGAATTTTTTTTTATTAAGTCCAATTTCAATATTGTTTAATTGTTCAAGAATTCCGTTTGAACCCCCTTTCTCCGTGGTAAACGTCTTATTACTGTCTTTGACAAATGTCGGCATTTTTTTTCTACTCTGCCCACAAATTCTGTTAATGTTTTTTGTCCACTCCGTAATTCTGATGTCTTTTTCCACTTTCGTTTTTTGATGCCATATATTGCTCACATCGCAATTTCGGATTGAATAAAACTAAGTTGTCACCAATTTTTTTTTTTTTTTTAATCTGAAAAAAATAGAAAGATCCACAGTAAATAAATAAATAAATAAATAAATACATAACTAAGTGATAGAAAGTTATTCTTTTCCTTTTCAGCACAAGTTACAGTACCTGGTGTTTCATGCTTCAGTCTCTTCTGTAATGCTTCTCAAAGCTAGAACTGTAGATGTACTTGAATGCAAGCAAACAGGACCATGAGTTCAGCAGCCGTTGTCACTTGGACGTAGTGGAGCTATGCAGCGTCATGTCCCAGTTGCAGAGGATTATGTGTGAAGGTTCATGTTCACGCTTGGTCGGAGCGCTCAAAAACACGTCCGTCCCCTTCAACGGTGAGCCACGCTCTCCATGTCCATTATTATTATTATTATTGTTATTATTATGCACTTAAGAATCCACTAAGCAGAATCCACTCTTTGCCTTAATGATTGCATGTTCAAATTCATAACCTATTTCCCGATGTGCATGTTTAACATTGCAGGTATTTCTGTTTTTGTTTCAAGAGCAATAACGTACGTTGCACGTTGTGATCACAAAACAAAGGGGCAATCAATTCATTAAAAGGTTTGCCTCTTCCTTTGAGTAATAGGGAAAATATTGAAATATACAGGGACAAGATGGCTCAATCGGTAGACCATCGGTCTCGTGATCCTGAGGTTGCGGGTTTAAATCCCGTTTGAGTCGTTCTGCCGTGGGGGATTTTACCCGAGTTAACATTCGTACTGATTCCGTTCCCTACAAGTCATTCGGATGAGACAAACTAGCTCTCGTGTGGGAACGCGACTTAGTCTTCAGCAGGTTGAAGTTGGTCACCTTAAACCTCAACAAGAAATCTCACATCAGCAAAATGCCCAAAAATTCGATCGATATTTGTGCGATCTGTCGCCAAATTATCCATAAGCAAAACATCCCTTGTATTGCCATTCGCTGTGATACAGAGCTCCAGTCCGTCAACATAAGCACGCTAGCACAGCGCTGTGTGTATATTAGCCTGGTCAAGCTAGAGAGATTTCCATCCATGTCCCCACACACCCTCTATCCCCCCGATGGCTGAGTGGTTAAAACACCGGACTTCTAATCCTGAAGTCACGGGTTCGAATCCCGGCGCCTGGTGAATAAGTGTTGGGATTTTTACAGTCTCCCAGGTCAACTTATGTGCAGACCTGCTAGTGGCTTATTTCCCTTCATACGCACGCATGCAGAAGATCAAGTACGCACGTTAAAGATCCGGTAATCCATGTCAGCGTTCGGTGGGTTGCGGAAACATGAACATACCCAGCATGCATTAATTTGCGTGTCCCCATATGGGGCAAGGGCCAGATCAAAAAAAGCATATATTTGCTTATTCTGTCACCCTTGTAAAATAAAATAAAATAAATAAATAAAATAAATCAATGATGGTGTTCCGTAGTGCCCATTCTGATCCAACCTTTGCAGGACACCACCCACTAGGACCCCACTACCTTTTTCTTTTCTCATTGATTTCACTTTTAATTGTAGGGTGGTTTGGTTTCAGTTCTGGCCCTGGCGGGTCTTGTGTGTGTCGTCTTCTTCTTCATCCAGCTGCTGACTGTCTTCAAAAAGAAATCTCCATATTACCCATATGGGTAAGCTCATTAAAAGTTATAAATCATTCGTATCAATCATATATGCAATGCCATTACTCTTTCAGATAACGGCACTACCCTTTAATACAGGTAATGTCATTGTTACCTTTACAGAAAATGGCATAAAAAGAGAGCAGTTAGGAAATGAGATTTAAGAAAAAAAAGGTGAAATGGAGAGTGGGGGTGGTTAAAATGTGCCCCAAAGCATAAGAACTGAGAGACTAAGAGTATTGTCCTTGAGGGCAGACACCCATCTGTTGTGGAAAACCAGACAGTCCTAGTTGCCCCCCGCAAGAGATAACAGAACGTATTATTCATATGTATCCATTGTAAAGCGCCTAGAGCCCTTGGATAGGCGCTATACAAATTGATTATCATTATTATTATTATTATAGTTGCCAGAAGCACATGAATTCACAAAATCTGTTTAATGCACCTTAGGGGCAGATTTTTAGCATGTATAGCCATTTATTTCCTACCAAAAAGGCAGCCATACTCTGTCTTTGAGGAGGGATGAAACAGTTACCTGAGGTTCAGTGTGCACACACATTAAGCAAGTATAATAAAATAAAAATTAAGAAAAAAATAAAAAATCTTGTCACAACAGATTTTTTCTGTGAGCAGTTTGAGCTACTGAGCACTCAACCTAGGAATTGCATATTGTCAGCGCAGTACTATCCATTTTCTTTCTTTTTCATGTGTGCATGTATATTTCTTTGCCAGTGAGATGTTTTAACAAGGACCTCTCTGATTGCCATGTGCTAAATGTATATTTCATCAGCAGCAAACCTTACAAACATACACAATGCAGACAAAAAAGAAAAAGGGTGGCGCTGCACTGCAGCAATGCACCCTCCCCAGGGGGAGCAGCCCAAATTTCACAGGGAGGTCTTGTGTGACTATAAATAAATAAAGTAATTAATATAATAAAATACATAATACTGTTCATCATTAAAATACTATTAGTTTTCATGTTAAATGCTATTTGCTTTCATATTGTTAAAAGAAAAAACACACATCTAACTTTCAGTCTGATTATGCACAAGTATTTCAACCTAAAAATGTTATTTCTACTTCCAATTACTGGCTGCCAAGAAACAAACTTATTATTCTGACAATGTGTGTGCATGCTAAAAAAAAAAGAAAAGAAAAAGGGAAAAAAAACATTGAACATGTCTTTCATCTTTTTCAGCTTTTCTGATCTCCTGGAATATCTCCCTTGGAAATAATCTGCCATAAAGGGGGTGCTGCAATTGGGGGAAAAAATCATCTTGCGAAGAATTTCTGATCTATGCTTTGCATAGAAATACATCCTGGCCATTTTCTGTATTTTTGTCATATATAATGCACTTGGCAGTTATTTATTTATAGTTTGTGCCATGAACCAATTTTTCTGTATTGGTTTGGGGGTTTTTGGTGATGAAATCGAGGAGCAGTTCAGTGTTTGTGACGTAATGCTGATTATAAGTTTTGGTGGAAGCTTTGTGAGTGTGTGTGTGTGTGCTGTACTTTATGTGACCTATCACCATAAAATGAGCGTGATATCACCATTTTCATTTAGAGTTGGACTGGGGTTTTTGTACATACTTAAAAGACATTTTTTATTCTCTTTCCAAAGCTGAAAATCATTTTCAGATCAAACACACCATGCATGTTTGAGCTGTGGTTTGTTAAAGAAGCTTCCATTTCCACAAATAATTTTGGGAAAAAACTGGCTGCCTCAGTGGAAAATGTTTAAAGGGGCTGGAAAACCAAATTCGATAGCTAAAATGCTCTCAAGCATTCTTTTAGCAAGCTTCACACTCAGCTAAAATGCTCTCAGCATTCTTTTAGCAAGCTTCACACTCATAAATCTACCTTTCTCCAAATAGCTTGCAGTATCGTTATGCATCCTCAACAGATTCAACACCACATAAGCCGTAATAAAATATTCTGCTAGCAAAACCAAGTTAAAGAGAGTGATTCTGTGGTTTAGTTGAGCCACATGTCTGGTCTCCCATACACAAGAGGTGGTCAAGACCACAGCGACCATAGATGAGTGATGTACATCACACAAGTCTTTATCAAGATTTTGCTGAGCTGTGTTCTTGAATGACTGTGTGACGTCTCAGGGTCATGTGATGTTAGTGAACTGAACGAAAACTTGATGTAGCAGACAAAAATTAATGATCAGTGGCAAGCAATATTTCTTTCTTTGAAAAATACACTAAACTGTCAGGAACAGCAGTTACATTTGTGTAAATGAATTCATCATGTATCCAACTTTGACCTTGAGGTGATATCAAGGGTTTCTAGAGACTTTATATCTGGCTTTATGGTTCCTTTAAATACCTTTTTACAAGAAAATCTTCAGAATTTGCATTTTCTTCACAGTTATTCCAGACAAGTCGTCAAATAGAAACCTTTCTTCTCTTCAGGTTTGCATGGACACTCACAATAGTGATCTGACCGCCCTCTTCACCCCAAGTAGATTAGGGGGAGGGAGGAAGGGGACCTCTCTAACTCTGTGCTGCTTCACTAGGTGCCCTTGGGCTCTGTTGGTAGATTACCAGACTTGTATTGAAATGTTTGCAAGTTCATAACCAAATCCCAGTTGCCTCAGGAAAAAAAAGGCCAAAATCACTGCCTATCTGAATATCTGGTTGGTCTGCTGGTACAGTGTAGTGTTAGAATTAAAACCATCACAGTCCTAAATTCAGTATTTACACCAAAATACTTTTCTGTTTTTGTTTTGGCTTCAGTACGAAACTATGTGAGGTGATTTCAGGTTCATTTTCTGGTGGATGGTCACATATCTGGTAGAGTCCAGTGCAATCAAATCACATTTCATTTTATGGAGAAGTGCTTTTGATCACTGGATGCTGTTTGTTTCACTTTTACATGGTGGGTGCTGGTAACTGTTGATATTATGAAAATAATGGTGTTCATTGTGAGTAATCAAGGTTTCATTTTTTTGGAAGTCAGTTTTCTCATTATTATATACTGAACATGCTTCAACTTTTCAGTTATTGATGAATTATAAATCGAAGTATTTAAGACGGAATGTTAATGTTCTGCTGGATGTCTTTTCGACAGTTGTGATACTGTTAACTATCTCCATACACTGCTAACTATCTCCATACACTGTTAACTATCTCCATACACTGCTAACTATCTCCATACACTGTTAACTATCTCCATACACTGCTAAACACAAGTGTTAATTTTAATGCATCAATGAACCTAGCATATTAAAACTGCTATATTTTTGTTTTACCTTGAACAAGTTATCATCAGTTCTGTCATGCCTTAAGCCTTACCTCCGACAGGAATGCATGTGTTGAGAGACAGAATGTTGTGTTGACAACTTGGGATGCTGTGTTGTCTTTTTGCAAATTCATATGAACACTGCTTAATTTTAACAATTTATGGACACTGCTTAACAGTTTCTCCTCGTCAAGGTGAAAAAGAATGATTCCACCATAAATACACTCATGTTAGGTCATTGGAATGTGGTTGAGTGGGAGTCCTTCAGTATAAATATTCTTACCTGGAAATTTTGTACTACAAATTTCCTGTCATGCTCAGTCTCTGATTTTTGTCTTTCACTTCTCTCTCTTTTTGTCATTTCTGCTTTCTTATATTTGGCCTTCCAGATCCATTTATCTCTATTCTGTCCAGAAATGATCTCCACACTTCAAACAATTGACTGGGTGTTTTTACCTTTTTTTTCCTGGAAAATGTGACTTGCACTTTTTTTTCTTTTTTTTTGTGCTTGCCTTTTTATGTCAGTTTTTTTTCAGTGTTCTCTTTATCTTCAGGTCTGCTGACTTTTATCCCTGGTAAAAAATGTTGCACTAGTAAGCTCATGCCACACGTATCCCAGGATTATCAGTAGAATGGGTTATCTTCCCCAATTTTCTTTTTAGATTTCCCCCCATTTGTTTGTTTTAATCTAAAATGGGTTGGGTTTTGTTTTGTTTTTGTTTTATTTGAAGTTGTAAGATTTATATGTTTGTTGGTAGATCGTTTTTAGCCCTGCTCTGTGGTCCTGAGCAGTCGGCTGAACTATAAATCAATGAAATCAGAATAAAGGATGCAAGTGAAGAGAGGTGAACATTTCTCCAGATTGTGTGGACAGTGCCTTATTCAACATCATTCCCCTAGAACCAGCAGTTGCACATGTAGGTCAAGTGATTTCAGCAGTTAAAAAGTTCCCAAAAACAGGTTCACTCAATCAGTGACCTGTAAAAAAAAAAATGGCCAAATTTGTATGCAGTCTTGACTGGTGCAATTTTTCTATGCTGCAGACTTTTTTTTTCTGCCTAGAAATTAACGCACTCTTCCCACTTTTCCCATCACCAGCAGTGTTGGTGTCGTATCAGTTTTCAGTCTCTGTAAAATGCATTGTTCCATCGATGTATTAATAGTAAATTAAAGCACAAAGACACAAGATTATAATATGCTTTGTTAGCATTATACTCATAGCACCTGTGTCTGTAAAAGCATGGTTTTAGGTCACATTCCTGCATTTTTTGCGGCTTCTTGTTTTCACTTGCATATATTTCCTTTTATTCAAACTGGTTTTGTGGCCTTTTTAGTTGTTTATTCAGTGATTTTATGAGTTTTTTTCCAATTATTGTTTTAAACAAATGGAATAAAATCTGAGGGACAAAAGTGATGTTTTTACAAGAATCTCAGTCAAGTGTGAATGCTTTACTCATTGTGTCCTAATATATAGAACTTGGGCAAAAATGACCATGTCTAAACAACAATCGGTATTACTGGTTTTCTTACCTTTCAACCCCACAAAATGAAACATACAAAAGCATCAGGACTCTAGCAGGCTTAAGACTTTGCTGTCATAGTTTACGCCCAGAATATTTGAGCCATTTAAAAAATAAATATCACACTTCAAAACAAAACAAAAACAAAAAAGATTTTCAATCAAAACAACATTTATTTAACCAGAAAAAAAAGAACTCTTCAGCAACACCGTAACATGCAAATTTACACACTCATTCTCCACAAAATGACAATGTGAAAGAATCGCAATATTCTGATTGAGTCTTGAAAATACTGCAGATTTCACAGGTGGGGAAAAAAGATCACTGATATATAAACATTACATACAACATCCTAAAGACAATGACATTTTTCCCTTTTAACAGACAACCACAAATTTAATTTTAACAGATCAATAACACAAACCAACCCAAAATGTGCTTGCTTGTCCCATGACCCAAAAAAATAAATAAGAAAGACAACTTGGATATCATTCTCAGCTAAAAAAAAACAACAAAAAACAAAAAAGATAAAACATCATTGTAATTTTCAACCATTAATCCAAACAAAATTGAAACTTATACATGAAAACAGGCTTTACAAAACAACAAACATGTGTAAAAGCATTCATTTTCACAATTTATTGCCTTAGCGAGCAAAGCTACTTCAGCATTTTTTCCCCTTGCGCATAACATTTCTCAGCAACAAGCAACATTTTGTGTGTAGGTGCCGGTGCATCACAGCATTCACTGTGTTCCTCTTTAAAAAGACAAAAAAGACCAAAAAAAGACAAGATAGACAGACAGACAGGGTAAAAAAGACAGAAAAGTGATGCTTGATAGTGCAAGACAAACGGAATGATTATCAAGTAGGAAATACACAGCTGCCAACCTCTGAACACAGTCGAGAGGAATATTTCTGCATAACTAAGTTTTCAGTTGAGTGGAAAGGTACTTTAAAGAAACCTTTCTTCGTGAATTCTCTGGATGTTATTTTACAGCTAACTTTTTCTTCTATTGTTGACACACTTGCTTTTTAACAGTTGTTTTGGAATCTAGGAATATGACTTGTCTAAAACTTTGTCACTATGTATAAAGGCAATGTGATGACTCACAGAAAACCTGGATCACTGTCTCTGACAAACCATCCTAAAATGACCTGCTGCTCAAAACATGCAAACAGATCAAAAAGCTAATCTAGAAATCTGTGTTCTACCCAATGGAAAAAACTACATGGCACACAGTTCATCCGCCGAGCATCAAGACTGCATCAAATGCCAAACGAGCACAATACGAGCTGACAGATGGTCTTATAATATAGGCACATTTTTCAATTTGAACAGACTGGCGATTCAGTTTGATCCTTTTCATTTCAGACTGGGTTGAACACACTAGTTTGGTGCTCTGTTATGATGCTGAATGAGTTGAAGCAAAGAATAACATGTTGACTACCACATGGATGCTTAGTGGCTATACACACAGCAGCCATGAAGATCTGCATGAAATATACAAATGATTACTTTCTTGTGCTTTTTTTGTCACCCACAGAGCAGGATGATTTTTAGATAAGCAGATGTTTTGCTTTAAGTGCAGTCAAGCTGAACAAATTCTACCAAAAGAATCAGGGTTGGCAGCTTATGAAATATACGATCATTATTAATTTTACCAGATTTAATTTCTAACATGCTATCCATACCAAATACTCTGCTTAATGTTTATTTTTTGTTCTGTTTATTAACTTACAGCAGTTTTTGTTTATTTACATAGTATACTAATAAGAATATACTACTAAGAATGTTATGTTCATTATTTATTTTTAAGCTAATTCTGTGATTCAATCACAACAAACCATGAGGTAGTGCAGATCTGTGACGCATCACTTGAACAAGAAGCTGAAAAGAAACCATAGAAAAATTTAGTTGGCATATGCTGAAACAGTTCTTTGTCTAATCTTGTGCAATAATCATATTCATTCTCATACAAAACACTCAATGCACACTTGCACATCCATGCATGTGCACATGCACATGACTGCATTTAAACTCACAAAAACATGCTGATGAACACTATATACACCAGCTATGACAAAAACTTAAGGCTTGACAACTTATCTGAGTAATTTGTCTGTCAACCATCTGATCCATGCATTTCAGTGTATCCTGATAGACGTGAAGAATTACCTGTAAGGATATGCTAATATATGAAGACATCACCTAATGCTCAGATAGAGATACATGAAGACATTACCTGTAAGGGTGTCCTAACAGAGGCACGCAAACCTGTCATATAAAGACATGTTACCTGTAAGGATACCCTGATAAAAACGTGAAGACATAACCTGTAAGGGTGTCCTAACAGAGGCATGCAAACCTGTCATATGTCATATAAAGACATGTTACCTGTAAGGATACCCTGATAAAAGCGTGAAGACATTACCTGTAAGGGTATCCCTGGTACTTGGACCTGAAGACAGACAGCAGGAGGCTGAAGAAGATGGCCACACACCCCAGACCCGCCAGTGCCAGAACTGAAATCACACACAGACTGGTTAACTCTTTACCCCACCACCAGTGCCAGAACTGAAATCACACACAGACTGGTTAACTCTTTACCCCACCATCAGGGCCAGAACTGAAATCACACACAGACTGGTTAACTCTTTACCCCACCACCAGTGCCAGAACTGTAATCACACACAGACTGGTTAACTCTTTACCCCACCGTCAATGCCAGAACTGTAATCACACAGACTGGTTAACTCTTTACCCCACCAACAGGGCCAGAACTGTAATCACACACAGACTGGTTAACTCTTTCTTTACCCCACCATCAGTGCCAAAACTGAAATCACACACAGACTAGTTAAAGCCCTAACATCCGATCCCAGGAATCAGGTCGCGCGAGACACACGCTCAACGCGGTATCGGGAATAGCATTCTTTGAAATAACAGCAAACCACCATTCTCTTCCATAAAGATTCTTCATTTTTCTAAACATAGCGTATGAGATGTTATTCTGTGCAATGTTTCAGCTGAGTAAATAGCCGAAATATTGAGAAATCTGCGAAAAACATCAGAGCAGAGCAGACGGCCAGCCTGCACGCTAAGTGTTTGAATTCAACTGGCCCACCAAGACCCTCGCTTCCCGCCTTATATACCCCGGTTGTGTCTTTAATGTTTTCTATGCCACTGCCAAAACAGTAATCACACACACTGGTCAACTCTTTTCAAGCCACAGTGGGAGACAGTCAGAGGCACAACTGAAATAACACAGAGACAGTCAGAGGCACAACTGAAATAACACAGACTGGTTTACTGCTTTTCTAATGGTCGCACTGTTCAAAAGAATCAAGCGTTTTAACCCTTATCTTTCTGCTGGAAAATGTTCAAAGTCCTGCCTCTGAGCTACAGGCTGTTTGAGTGTTTCAGTTTTGCAGGCTCCTGATCTGAGGCAATCAGCTGTGTGCTGGGAACTTTTTAGGTGGTTGCATTTAAACTCATTTCGCTTTTTAACAGAGCAAGATATGGGGTTGACGTGGATATCACTGGATTCAGAAATTACTCATTTCGCTTTTTAACAGAGCAAGATATGGGGTTGACATGGATATCACTGGATTCAGAAATTATTTATCAACAGAAATAATTTATCAACACAATCACACTGATGTAGAAAAAAAAGCAAAATAAACAAAAACATTTGAACAAGAATTGATGCAGATAACAAAAACTTACAAGAAAATAGGAGCTTATCTTGACTTAAGCTGCAGGGGTTTTTTTTTAAACAGAAGCACAAACCGTGAAACATCTTAATAATTTGTTCTTTCAGCTGATAAAAAATATAATGCCCAAGCGGTTTGTAAATCTTTGCCTGAGACACATGAAGGAAGTAACAGAGAAGAGGGTCTACTCCTCTGATCAGGATATCTCTCTCTCTCTCTCTCTCCCTCTCACACACACACACACACAGAGGAAAGACAACAACAGAGAAATCATTTTACTTCCCAATGTCTCCTTTTAAAGTGATGGCTTTATTTATTTATTTAATTTTTTTTTACAAGGGTGACAGAGTAAGCAAATATATGTTTTTCATCCGGCCCTTGCCCACACATTAATGCATGCTGGGTATGTTCATGTTTCCACAACCCACCGAACGCTGACATGGATTACGGGATCTTTAAC
>JAVDPJ010136430.1:0-12286 GCA_034780015.1 Urosalpinx cinerea
CATTCTACCGCCCTCCGCCGTCCAACCCGCCCCCCCTACCGCCAACCCGCCCCCCCTACCTCCAACCCCCCCAAAACCGCTCTGTTTCTAAACCTCCTGAAGTGTGTGCCATGATGTCCACCTTTGATCTAGCATATATTGTTGGATCACCCCAGCTCAGTGAAAAAGATTAGCATTAGTTCTTGCACCTTATCAATGGTCAGTGGTGTGGAAACATTGCATAACTCTGTTAAGATTGTGTCAGATTTAGACACTTGAATTATCCACATGGTATTTCTAAGCCACCCGTGATATGGATCATGTTTTGTGAACAATTTTTAGGATATAAATTTCGGATTAGACACATATAACATATTCAAACAAACATGCATGTTGAAATTCTTACCCATACAAAAGAAAACTCCACACATGTTTAAAATTTCCAAGGTACCGATTTTAAAGTACCTGTAACTACATGTATTAGTTAAATGAAGTAATCTTGATAGTTTTCCACTTGTTGAAATAAAACACTGAATTTGAATTTTCCTTCATTGCGGACAACAGTACTCTTTGTCAGTTGTTGAAAACTGGCATTGATTTCACTTGGGGATAATTTTTCTAAATCTGTGGGTGGTTAATGAGAAATCGGATGGTCTTATTGCACAACATTTCAGAATCAGGCTTGCTCTGTTATATCAACTTTAGTGTCATCTTAGATGTTTCAGTACTTTGCTAGCCACCAAAATTGGTCAGCTGAGCTAACTTATTGGTCGTTGCTTGAACCAGTTTGACACGGCAAGTGTATGGTACTAGCAAAATACAGGCAACCCGTTTTCGTCAGATATTGTGTATGTTTAGGATGTAAATACTGAATTTGACCAACCATTCAGCAATATGAATCTGTTGGTAAAACGCACAATAAGGACATCAGCATTCGAAAGTTGATAGTGAAAGGGTGGAGGAGTTTCTTTACATATTGTGGTTCCTCAGGTCCCCATATAAAGGAAGAATTTATTTAGGAAGAATAAAAATTGCTAGTCCCTAAAACCTGACCCTTCTCTACAGATGAAAGTGTTTCTTACATATTTTCTACAAACCTAGTAAGTATCGTTTTCTTCACACACACACAAAAAAAAGAGATAAAATTTCAGTGGAGTTTTATACTTTCCATTTCAAGGGAAATGAATAAATGTATACATTTTGCATGGCCTGTGATTGAAGTAGTGGTAAGGTTTAGCTTGCAGGTAGCCTTGATGCTAATGATCAGAAGTATATGTACTGTACAAAATTTGCTCAGTTCTTTTCGGATTCTTTCACAGATTTCATGGTCGGGTACATAGAGAAAATAAAGTGCAGTCAGTTTTGTCCTTCCACACCCCCTCCCCCTCCCTTTTCTACCAACTGTAACAGAAATGGAGAAATTCTAAAAGTTACAAGATACTGTGTTGGAATTCTATTTTATTTTTTAAACTCTAGCAGTCTTGTTTCTCATTTCAGGCTTAGTTAATGGTAAAAAGACTGCGCTTGTTAAAATGTTCATATGATAAATCATGACTCAGTCTTGACTTGCTTTCAAACTCATCTTTCAGCCTTCTCTTTGAAAACCACAAACAGCATTTGTGTACATAATGGTTTTTTTCCTGTCTTTGTTTGACTGAGCGTTAAGAACAAAGGCAGACCAACGCTTTGCATTCTTTGTTGTACTTTAAGAAGAGGAAATAATGCCTGTGTAACATTCATCTGCCATCATCACGGATGCTATGAGCTGCCTACTATGTTGCCGCATTGATCTGGGAAGCCAGTTGTTACTGCCTGTATTTTTTCTGGTGTTGTTGCCCCACCCTTTCTCTTTCTGAGGCAACCTTGTTTTTTGTTGTTCTTTCTTTTCCATGTATCTACATGTTGTTTTAACTGTCCATTGTTTAGGTTAAGAGATGAAAGTCCAGAGATTTGCTTATCTTCTGTTTTGATTTTTATTTCTCAGTAATATATATATTTACGATTGTTCATTGGTTGTGTCATCTTCCCAGTATATACTCGTGTCATTTTGTTCATTCGGTTGTTGTTATTCTCCGCCAGTGTACAGGAATGTCTTTAAACAGTGACCCAGGGCATTGGAAGCAGGTGTATCCAGGTGTTTGTTGTAATAAGTCACCAAGGCCATTGACTGTAGGGAAGTTCAGTAGTGGAGGAACGTGGGGTATCATACAGAGCTGTTGCTACAGATTAACATTTTTATTTTACCCAGCAGCTGGAGTGTTATGGAACAAAGGGTGTTTCATTGGCATGTGTAACCTGTTCTCACAAAATGGTTCCGAAATAGAAAACTTGGGATATCTGTATGGTCGACTGTCGTGATCCGATAATAAAAGTCCAACCTAGGACTTCATTCATTTGTGTGCTCTCATGTGGGATCTCAGGCCAAAGTCTGATGCACACAGGCAGCTGAGGCCTTGAGATATACCTCATCATAATATGATACGTCATCATAAAACAAAATGCTCCTTAATGTGACATGAAACTCGGGTCTGCAGCTTAATAAATAACTGCTATTGCTGCTTCAATTTAGTGAACTGCACAGAGTGGACATATCCAGAAAACAGCCTTTAAATCTTTAGTTTTTCAGTGGAATGATTTAGACAGAAGGAAAGAAATTGTATTTTTGTCGCATTACACCATTAAATTAAAGACTGAGCAATGAACATATAGGTTAGGTAATTCTGGACTTAAAAAAAAAAACCACACACACTAACCCGTCCCCCTGAGAATCTCCCATTTTCTATATATACATCTCCCCAGTTAGGTCTCAAGCTTGTTTGTCTTGTTTTTTCACATTGAGGCCTCAGGCAGGTTTTTGAATTTAGGCCTTAAGCAGGTTTTTGAGATTTAAGTACGTTTTATGAGAACAAGTCACATGTGAGGAGCAAAGTGTGATAGACTGTCATGTTGCGATGGGACTCATCTGTAATGAGCTAGCCCAAACTTCTTCCTACAAGCTACAAAACCAACTGTAATGAGCTAGCCCAAACTTCTTCCTACAAGCTACAAAAGCAACTGTTGGGAATGTTCAACACTTTCAGTTTTCTAAGCAAGTGTTGAGAATTTTCAACGGTTTCAGTTTTCTCGTAAATCCAAAGATTGCGTTCTGATCAGACTGACATTGAGTGACATTTTTCCCTTAAAGTTTCTCAGAAATACATGTACAAAGCAGAGACTGGGACCCAGGACTGGTTGGAAATAGACTTGTATATACCTGTAAATCAAATTGGTCGTTGTTCTGTATACTTGGGAGTGAATCGTTTGTGGTCGTTACCTGTGAAACATGGAATCCAAAAGGAGTTGTTTTGGCTCTGACTGAAAGTATTCTTGTTCCTGTTCTTCCCCTTATAAACTGCCATTGTTTTCCGATTTCTTAATTTTGGTTTTGAATGGCTGTTCAGGTGCTGAAAAAAGAAAAGAAAAGAAACATAAATCACTTGAGCAGCAGCTGGTTATATATCAGCCATCATTAATATATATTGGCATTTTTTTTTTATTTTTTTTTTTTCTCCAGGAACCATTTTACCCCCCTTATATCAGATGAAATCAGAGTTGTGAATGATAGTTCGGGGACCTTGGTCATCCTCTGACTATTGAATTAATGGTGTCCGTGCAGGGGAATCACCAGCACTGGCGTGGCAAGCATGGACATGTAACAGGGTGTGTATGGTTGTGAAGTCGGTCAGTCCCCTTATACTGTCTCACTGGTTGTTGGTTGTCTTGTCTGTCCTAGGTTGTGCCGCCCCTCTAGGGCGTTATTTTCTTTTAAGTTATTTATTGATTTGTTTATTTCATTCTTAATGTTTGGAAAGTTCTGATTGTTACATGGCGCGTGTATATGTCCATTTTCTTTAAAAGATGAATTGGGAAGAATTTAATGAATTGGGAAGAATATTTACAAGCGTGTATGAGAGTGTTCACGTGTAGGTGTTTCTTGTGATCATTTGGGAGTAGTGGGGGTGTATGCATATACACATATCTATATTTTTGCTTGTCCACAGGTAGTAAAGTTGAAATCAACTAGGCAAACATTTCCAGAGGAGGAGGAAGGGGTTAGGTGAGGGCATTAATAATACCAAGGAATTTAGGAGAGGGCATGAATAATACCAAGGGATTTATAATAGCTACAGAGGACTAGGCAGCGCAAAGAATATTGAAGTATTTTAATGGCTACAGATTTGTTACAATTTGTCTTTAGAAAAAAGCCAGCCGATTTCTTACTCAGTCTGAAATGAATTGGGCACAGATCAAATCCTCATTAGGGCTGCAATTTGGGAAAAGGACAAATTGGTGGGGGAAGAAAAGTTTAATATTAAACTGTTATGGGGGGCCAAGAGATGAGAGAATGATTATTCATGTGTATTCATTGTAAAGCGCCTAGAGCCCTTGGATAGGCGCTATACAAATTACTTATCCATGGGTTAATACATTTAGCTTATCCATGATAATAGACCAGTAAGCAAAAGTTAGTTTAATTTATTTACCCTGTACAAAAGGAATGGAGTAGGATAGGTGGGGGTTGAAGGTTACAGTTTAATTTCTACCCAAAGAAGACTTGAGAGCTCTCTTGGGAGAACAAAATGGATTATAAGAGCAGATTTGCTTTCAAGATAGAAAAGAAAGAGTGATTATGGCTTGACTCCGTTTTACCTGTATGTATTAATTTATTGTCCTTCCTTTTGAGTCAACAGGTTTGTGATGTTAGTTTCTTTGCCACTTTGCATTGCTGATACCTGGCTATGTTTATATGCAAGAATAAAGACACAGAAAACTAAGTTGTTGAAGAAGAATGAGTTTATTCCATTTGAGCGGGTATACTTTGTCAATAAATACACTGCCTTCAAATGACATATCCCATCTTTGGCAGGCAAGTCACAAGAATTCTTCATGAATATCAATTTCTTCACAAAGTCTGCTGCATGAGTGAGATAGATACACAAAGTGAGCGATTAAGTAGGAGACATAAGTATATGTGCAACATTTCTTTAATACAACTGATATCAAATGGCTCGTAAACTCAAATTCTATGTAGCACCAGTCAAAAATACAGCTATGAAGTTTGACAATGAGTAGTGAAAACCCACAAAGAGATTGACTTGGCTTTACAACACATTTCCATGCAGAAAAACTATGAAACCATTCTCACTGGAATGTCCTTTCTAAACAGTATTTCAATCACCAGAATTCAACTATAAAACCTTTGTTAAATTCTTGTTCACTTGAATGAAGGGCTTACCAGAGCCCCCAGATACTTGAAAGAATTGAACAAATAATTTCTGACAAAAACAACAAATAAAGATGATGCTTATAAAATCGTACATATAATTGGAAAAAAACAATTGTTTCAAGAGATACATCCTGTATACATTATAAAAATAAAAATCAAATGTTGCATACAATAAAGGAACACATGTGGAGAATGTTGAACTTTACAGCGGATACAACACTATCCCTTTTCAAACACGGATCACATGAACCAAGCTCACCATATTTCTCCTTTCCACAATAATTGTGCAGGGAAAAGAAATCACCCAAACATCTATCAACAGCTACGAGTGAAGCAAACGCATGCACGAACTAGGTTACATATTAACAGGGTCAACGTAATAACTTTCACAGCGCAAGATGGAAGAGTCCATCTAATTCTACAACGGTGTCACAGAACAGCCAGCTGTTCACTGCAAGAAATCGGCTTGCTGTAGAGCAGAGCTGATCGATACTGACTGGTTACCCTACAGATGCTGGGTGACAAGACTCTAAAGTCATCAGGCCACCAATACTACTTCAAAGTTCAACCTACACCACTGCCACAGAGCTATCCAGACAAAGGTGGTGAAATTCACCGAAATTTTTATCAATGTTAGTGGCGTTTTGTGGGGATTTTTGCTTTAAAACCCCCCCACCCAAACCCACACACTGTTCAGTTCACAGAGCCTGTAGCTTTGACAGTTTCTATTGCTGACAAAGACGGCTTAAACCTTTAAAGCTCTGTGATCCTATAACAAGATGAATGGTATAGGTTCTATCACAGCAGTCTGGAAAAAAACAACTATGCAAGTGTAACAATTCTTCCATGCTGCCCCATATTATAATGCGTAAATAACCGCTATGCCAAACATTCAAAGACTATCTGTTGTCTCTGCACCATCAATGTCTGCCTGTGAGAAGTTTATGGAACCGAATCCCCCGTTTTGTTTCTCACAGATTACCGGATGGTGGATCAAAGTATTTACTAGGATTTTGATGAAATCTTGTCAAGTTTCTCGCATGGTGACATTGACAGACACCGTAACTAATCCATGTCCACAGTGAATGCAATGAAGATGTGTAATGTATTTCCACTGTAAAAATGAAATGCTTGACGCCACTCCACATTACAGGGGTTTTGTTTTCGTTTGTCTTTTTGTTTTTTCTGTAATACATTGTTTTATTCTATTTTATAATGAACACTAGTATATTCAAGACCAGCAGAGAAACAATCTAAAATCCAAGTATGAATCACAAAAGAAAGGCGGGTCAAACCATCTACAACATAAAGACAAGTAAGCGAAGAAACGAACCAAAATAAAATGAGCCAAAATACAAATCAATATACAAAAAAATAAAAAATATGGGGGGAAAACCTCAACCAATCAACCCTACTATAAACCAAACCATACTACAATTTGGAGACTGATAACAAGTGTGACTCAGACACTGAGACATGTATGCACATATACATGTGCACCTGTCTACTCTAATATGCTTGTGCTCTCTCTCTTGCTCCCTCACACACACACACACACTCAAGCACACACACACATGCATGTTACACAAATGTGTACACATAAATGCTTCACATGCACCAAACTGTAAACACCTATCTGTAACACATGCATGTCCTCTCTTGTTCCTTGGTCCAATACCGTTATGGAGCTTATAGCCCTGCCAGCCACAGAGGCCATATCAGGGTTGGTCATTTGGTCAATTTATTCTGTGTTCACACTGGGACTCCATAAATTGTATGTCCCTTGGCAGCTTAGTTGTGAGCTACAAATCTGTAATCATCCTCAAGTTTCAAACAGCAAATCTGTAATCATCCTCAAGTTTCAAACAGCAAATCTGTAATCATCCTCAAGTTTCAAACAGCTATTTATAGCACCGCTAGTTTGTGTGGAAGCTGACAGAATTTGGCTTTACAAAAGCAGTATGCTTCTATTCTGCCATGTAGCCTTCAGCAACTTTTTCGATACATTTGAGGTACTTTTTCTGTAATTTTATTACCTATATAAATGCAAACATTTGCAAGCAGTAATGTTAAATGTAATGTTTTATCAGAACTTAAAGCGGGAATCATGTTTTGGAAAATGGCAATAATTTCACTTATTAATATGAATAAGGATCTCAAAACAGTACTTCATTTATGTTACATTGTAACTTCACCCCTTTCTATCTATACCACCACAATACATGTCAGCTTCACCTGATGAAGTCTATTCTTCATGGCTTGATGACACCAAATTACACGTAGCTGAAGAAACAGACAAAAGTTTCTTGTACTTTTCAAAAGTCAAAAGAAAATTACACAGATACAAATACTGATAAAAAAAAAGAGTTTCTTGTAGAGAGAAATAATAAAATTACACAGATACCAGAAGTGAAAAATGAGAAAAGTTTCTTGTACAGTTAGAAACAAATTGTACAGATGTCATCAGTTGAAATGACAGCATTTTGTGCACAGTTTATATCCTAAATCGGGCAAGCATAATGCTTCAAAAAAAGACCATTCTGATTATGCTATTTATCAATTTTGTTGTCTGAGTAACTTAAACACATTCCAATGAAACTGTTTTTCTTTACATAATTTGTTTCTCATGATTACAATGCCAGGTATGAATGAATAACAGTACATGCAGTTTCAACATCATAGTTCTATAATGTTAAGTTAAATGACAATTTATGGTGTTCATGAATTACTGTACATATACTTTGTACTTCCTTTTTTTCTAAATTGGAGTTTGTATCTCAGAATAATAGTAGTACAAAACACAACATGAGGTACAATAATCCTCTTATAACAAAACTAAACAAAACATAACATGAGGTACAATAATCCTCTTATAACAAAACTAAACAAAACATAACCAGATTCACAGCTGTATTTTCATTCAACTAATCATCTAATGCCTAATCATAAACACCCCAAAAAATGTATGATTAAAAAAAAAAAAATTTAAAAAACGAAAGAAGAAGAAAAAGGCTGAGTCAAAATGACTGAAAATGAGATAGTAGCGAATTTCAACTGCACTTAAGATCAGATCAAGAATAACATTACGTTAAAAAAAATATTGCAACAAATCAAACCATAAGATGATGAGATGCGAGAGAGAGAGAGATAGAAACCATCTAAGCAGAACAAAACATTAAAAGTATCTATCTTTAAAACTATATTTTCAAGCTTCCTACTAAAAGAGATCCGAGGAAATATGGGTAAGATCATCACTAAATGTGAACAACATAGGAATCTAAAACTACCATGACATAGCAGGATGAATAAAGTGGTGTTATATATACAAGAAAGCTCTGTTTTCTTCCGCCACTGCTTGTGTAGGCTGTCAACTCTCAATGTAAGTACATAAACACACCAAACCTACTGCCTCACCTCAACTGGGGGTGGACTTTTGCCTATTAAGGCTTTTTTTTTTTATCCCACCATAAAGGCCCAGTCTTCGAAGAATATCCATTGTCCCTATTTTTCAGCTTTTGTATACCTTGTTTTGGAAAATGTACAATTGTCTACTGCAGTGTGCCTACTAAGTACCCTATTAATTCTTTTTCATGAATTAATAATAAAACTTTGAAGACTGAAGACATTCAAAAAACAAAACTACCAAGAAAAACATACACATGCATGTTTTATATCCCGTAATCCATGTCAGCTTTCGGTGGGTTGCGGAAACATGAACATACCCAGCATGCATTAATATGTGTGTGTGTCCCCATATGGGGCAAGGGCCGGATAACAAAATTTAAAAAAGCATATATTTGCTTACTCTGTCACCCTTGTAAAATAAAATAAAATAAATAAATCTATCTGTGTGCTAAACTGAGATGACTTAGATACACACTGGAATACAACAGTACACCGTGTGTACACATTTTCTGCCCTTACATCAGTAACAAAAGTAACACATACTTCAACACTGACATTTTCTTACATACTATGTACAAGGACAGACTGACAATAAATGAACAGCAGCAATCAAATTCCAAAACTTGTCAAGTTCTGGAGAAGAACAATCCTGCTTTAAGCAATCTCAAGAGGAATCAGCAGCCTAATTAAGCAAAGAAAAAAAAACTGCTTTAAAACAGCTCTGACAATGCGCACCATTTTGCAAAGTAAAAAAAAAAAAAAAAAAAAATGTATATACAAATTCACATGCACATGAAGGTCATTGCACATGAAGATGAATGGAAATGGAAGCATCCAGTTGCAACACGAAGTCAGAGGAAAGATTTCAAGTCATGCACAGCTGGAAGAGAAAAACGTGATCCATACGGAGAAAGAAGCCTTCACAAGCTACTGACAGGATTCCATTCCTCCAGGACTTCCATGCAACATTCCCTCGCCTCTCTGTATTGCGTCATCTCCCCCACGATGCTCACTCAGCCTCCGTGAGGCTGCTTGCTGTCTCCACCAACGCAAACCCAGCAGCAATAACAACACACACGTCTTCCCCATTTGGTCCAATATTACGAGTCTTCCGATTGGTCCAGCAACACAATAAAGTCTGCTGATTGGTCCGTTATGCTGGGCGGGTCAGTGAAAAGAACATGCTACTCCCCCCCCCCAGGCACGATCATCATCAGCAAGAATCAAGACGGTTGGAAACTCAGCTTGCGAGGGATAGGTGGTGCCTGGGCCTCCTCTGTTGGGACCGGAGGCAAGGGCTGCAGAGAGGAGAGAGAGGAGTAATGTACATGTCAGGGTATGACAGTCGGACAACAGCACAAAGCAATCATATACACGGTGTGCAGAACACCAGGGGTTAGATCACAGAACAAAGCCAGGAAAGAGGAAAGGCTCAGACACATGTACATCATATATATATATATACACTGATCAAGAACGATCTATGGGGAAAAAGAGATGATGATGAAAATGTATTACACTGATCGACAATAATCCTACAGGAGAAAATGATGATAATGATGATGATGATAAAAATGTAATGATCAAGAACCATCCTATGGGAAAAAGAGATGATGATGATTAAAATTAATTACACTGATTGATAACAATCCTACAAGAAAAAATAATGATATGATAAAAGTGTCATGCCCCAAAAGTGAAGGAATAGAAGGCTATTAGATTTAACATTACTACTGTTGAAAAATTGTCAATCAACTAAAGGAGTATTCTCATTACTTGTTTAATAACTGCTTGTGATCTTCAAGACTAAATAAAACAGTACATATAAGTAAAACAATGTCATTTCTATGGAAACAACAAATAATGCCAATATTATCGTGTATGAGTTTAGGAGCACATATGCAAGTGTGCACGTGTATGCATGCAAACATTCCGATGTGTTTTTGGCACTGCTCTTAATGAGAGTCAACACACATGCACCCATGAAATGCTGTGTATCGTGTGCTGATGAATACACACATGCTTCAGGATTTGTGGCCATGTGTATGTCAAATTATTTGCTTTTCTACATATCACCTGAAAACTGAAGAGAAAGCAGTCGTGTTTTCAGGGTGATTTACGTCCACCATTATCAAATCTAAATCCAAGAATAGAATTTTTCAACAGACACACCTATGCCAGCAGCAACATCTCACTCACAAATGCTTGTCACTTGAACAGTCAGCGAAAACACTTTCTTATGTTTGTCCTTTCTCACCTTGTTTGAGTATACAGCTCAGCAGATTAAAAAAAAAAATCTTTATGAGACTATGAGCTGTTTCTCTAACATTCTTTTCAAACTATTTTATTTTCCAACATTCTCTGAAGACTCAGTCTTTTCTCCAACATTCTATTGAGATTAAAGCCCCATCTCCATCTTTTTTCTTAAACAAATGTTTATTCATTGAACAAAATACATATATGTCAAACAGAATATGAATATATAGCAGCAACAAGCTAAGAGTTTATATTGTGCTCAAATAACCTTTTCAGGATATGACAACTTTCTCTTGAGTCCATTCCCAAACATCGCCTCTTCTCAAACTTTCTCTGGAGACAAATATCTTACACTATATGTACAAAACAAAGGCAGCGTTACAACAGGGGATCTAGAGATTGAAGTCTTGCTGAGTATGCCAGGCAGCTTTAGTTATGACAGGGAATCTAGAGACTGAAAATGATGCTGAGTATGCCAGCAGTGTTACCACAGGAGACTCAAAGTCTTTTCTCCAACACTCTCTTGAGACTACAGCCCAACTTTCTCTTCAGTCTTTTCTCCAACACTCTCTTGAGACTAAAGCTCAACTTTCTCTTCAGTCTTTTCTCCAACACTCTCTTGAGACTACAGCCCAACTTTCTCTTCAGACTCAAAGTCTGGGGATCTATAGATTGAAAATCTTGCTGAGGTTGCCAGACACAGGGGATCAAGAGATTGAAAATCTTGGGGGGGGGACCTAAAGATTGAAAATCTTGCTGTGGGATCTAAAGATTGAAAATCTTGCTGGTGGACCTAAAGATTGAAAATCTTGCTGGTGGACCTAAAGATTGAAAATCTTGCTGGGGGATCTATACATTGAAAATCTTGCTGAGTATGCCAGACACAGGGGATCAAGAGATTGAAAATCTTGCTGTGGGATCTAAAGATTGAAAATCTTGCTGGTGGACCTAAAGATTGAAAATCTTGCTGGGGGATCTATAGATTGAAAATCTTGCTGAGAATGCCAACCTTTTGGCGCTGAGAGGTGGATGTTCTGCGGGGCACAGGCGGGGGTTCTGGGGTGGTGGGGTTCACCGCGGGGAAATCGGACGGCGTCTGCTTCTCTGGCAGCGGGGGAGGCTCCTCCATGGTCAGGCCTTGGTCGCTGGCGTCTGAAGCACGTCATATGTGCATGTGCATGCATGTGTACACAGGACAAACATGCACACGCATGCTTACACACACACATGCACACACACACACACACTCACACATGTATGCCTCCCCGAATATTCATGCACACACAAGCAACACAATAAATTTCACTAACAAAGCACAATGTTAAAATGAAGGTTTCTTTTATTTACTTTTTTTTTTTTTTTTTTTTATAATATGCCACA
>JAVDPJ010138644.1:0-12257 GCA_034780015.1 Urosalpinx cinerea
TTTCCTGTTCACTTGCAAGTTTTTTTGTTTTTTGTTTTTTTTAATCTTTTTTTTTATATGCTTTTTTCTAATCAAAATAGTAGTATGAAAAATTCAGTGGAATGGCTGGGTCCTCAGCAGGGCCTGGTTTTATTTGCTTTAAGGAATCGAATGGTGGGAATGATATGCCATGTTCTTTTGCAGTCCGACGGTGTACAGTGGTGAAGATTGTGGCTGTACATTTTGCAGGATGGATGGATATGGACTTTGTTCATGTGAACATAGTAACAGCCCTGATAAGGCCTCAGGGGACAGTTGGGCTGTGGACTATGACTGTGTTTTGCACACGTCATCAGTTATCTTTAGCCGAGTGAACATCTGTGTGCTTGACATCTTTCTGAAGAATACTTTGAAACTGTTGTGACAGCCCACCTTATCTGCTGTTTAAGAAATAAGCTCTGTGCCCATGCTTTGGTCATTTTGATTCAGCCTGCCCCATATCGTCCTATCTATGGCCAAAGAAAATAATTATTACCAAATTTGTATCAGACAGCTTGTTTCTGTTTTAAATGCATATTTCACAAGTCTCAGAACAGAATAGTATGACCATTTTGTTTGCTTTACACTGCACCTATAAATAATTTCGTGATGATACATACTTAGTATGCTTCATCAAAAGTATACAAAAGCCTTAGGCGTTTATAGCGAAAAGATAATAAATCATGTACATCACAGTATACTATGTGTTTTATCTTACTGTGAAACACGAAATCTGGACACTAAAAATCAGAAAACAATTTTAAGCCATCTGTGTACACAGAAAAAGGATTAAAACAACCGGCACACAGCAATTTTCCAAGTAGCTGTTTTAAATCTTCGGGTTAGTAATGTCATTTTCTTTTTTTGTCTTTCAACATATCCAGAAGGCCAAGGTAATTTACCCTCTATCACTTGAGTGGGGAAAAACCATTCTTTTCATCTGGTATTCTAATTGTTATTCAGGTCACAATGAAGTTAAAAGTCGTACCAGCCCTATATAAATGAAAAGGCACAGCTGGTTTTGTGCAGCCGATTTATTCCAAACTGCCAGCCATGCCGGCCTCCTCTTTGCCAAGTATGTTGGCTAATTACAAATCAGGTGGTGGAGGGGGGTGAAGACCTGAGTTTACAGGTCTGAAAGACAAGTAGGAATGGTAATTTGAGCAGAAACTGGCGGTGCATTCTGCAAGAATGAGGCCTGGGAGGAGGAAATGCATGCATTCATTGAAAGAATTTTGATCGCTCAGATATTTTCAGATTTTCCCAAGGAAGTGTCACAGCATTCAGAATATACCATATACGCTACACCACACCTGCTAAGCAGATGCTTGACCAACTGCATAACCCAATGCAGTTGCATCAAGCCTCGGGTACATGCTGGATATTTTTGTGTTTCCGCAACACTGAACGCTGACATGGATTACAGCATCTTTAACGTGTGTACTTGGTATTCTGCATGCTTGTATACACATAGGGAAATAATCCACTAGCAGGTCTGCACATAAGTTGACCTGGGAGATTGTAAAAAATCCCCCAACTTATTTCACCAGGTGCAGCTGGGATTCGAACTCACGACTTGAGGACCATCAAGATTAGAAGTCTGTCGCCTTATCCAGTTGGCTATCGCACCCATCACGCATGTAACAATGACAGAACTAACACAATGTGGAGTGCAATGAAGCTAAAGAAATGTTTTATCCAGCAAGTAGAGAATTACAGTAGCCTAATTTGGATAGTATGGGCCGGGAGCACAGACAATTTTTGTTATCTTTCACTGATCAACGATTGTTTATTTTTATATTACAACACGCACACACACGCACACAACCAAAAATTAAGAAACTACATGGCCAGGGTCATCAGAGGTGAGCAGTGCATGCAGTCTCTTTGACATCTGCTGTCCCACTCTTCTGCCAGTCTCTAAAGCCCCGGCTCCTCTCCGAACCTGCACACACAAGACTTCAGTAACAGAGTCGAGGAAAGTAATAAAAGACGTGAGCAAAAATTTCTGAACCTGCACATACAAGACTTCAGAGACAGTCCGGGGAAAGAAGACAAATGAAGACATTGGTGGAAAAATATCTACATAGCAAATTTGCATCAGTTTGCTGACTATACAATTCTGTACTTATCACAAAGGTTTTGAGAACAGAGTTAAACTGCATAATGATGAGAAATAATTAATGTTAGTTTCCTCTCTTAAAGTTTTAGTCTTTCCACATTCTTTCAAATTATTCCCATGGAGGGTTGTCAAGTACAATTTATGTGAGAGATACTAAAAACCATAAACAAGGTGAAGCAACTGACCACAATATTCTCTGTGACTTTCCAGGCTTCAGCAGGATTGGGGTAGTCGGCATAGGCCTGTCCAGACAAAAAGTACATTATTACTGTAAACATTCAACTCCACATAAAACTATGTTACATGATTAGGTGGTCAAAATTCAACACCCCTGCAGGAAGCAACGTCTTTGGCTCAAATCTAGTGCTGTCAAAGTATTTTTTTCTCTTATCATCTTCAAGTATTTACAAATAGTACCAATTACATGATCATGATTCTGTAAGCAAGTCTGCTGGGTGCTATTTTGTATATGCTTCCCTGAAGCTGGGAGTATGGCTGCCTTTATGGCATGATAAACAAATATTCATGCATTCACCCACTAGTTAGGCAGGAAGATTTACACAAAAAAAGTATTTTTTCTTAAATACTTTAAATTCAGCAAAATTACATACTAAAGGCAATAGAGACGAGAGCAATACAGACATTGTGTGCCTATCCCAGTGTTAAGATCACCTGTTTCAAGGCGAGGGGAGAAGGAAAGTGTGTGGCGATAGCTGTGGCCATGTCAGGTCCCAGGTTGTGCAGCTGTTGTAACTGCAGTCTCCACACTTTGAGCAGCCCCGCTCCTGACTTGTCTGCCTTCACGCCTGAACCCCCTTCCTCCAGGAAGGAGAACACCGAGTCAAACCGGTTCTTCCTGTTCATAGGGAAAATTGGCTTTTTGTGGGTTTGTTACTTTCTTCTTCTTTTTTTAGCAAACTGCTGTGTCCACAGCACAGCCTGTTACTGAATTAGAAACCATAGACATGGGTCAAATAATTACTTTCTCCAAGTCCTAATAATTGTGTGTTATTTAGCAATTGGTCATTCAGTCATGTGTGAGTGACATGTGCAGTAGTTGCTAGACAACATCAAGCCTGGCCACGTCTTTATGTGGCTCTCCCTTTTCATAACGTTGTGTTTGTGGTGGTTTACTTGTGCATCATGGGACAAAAAGTAACTGCACGTCTTTCTTCTGTTACAATAGTTACATCTTCTCTTAGAATTAAACTGGCAAAAACATTACACAGCCTTTGGTGGCTTTAATAATAGGCATCAAAAAACATCAATTCAGATAATCTTAATTTCTGAAATAACTGTACCTCTTCAATCATAATTCAGATAATCTTAATTTCTGAAATAACTGTACCTCTTCAATCATTTATGCAATGTAAAATCTTTCAAAGTACTTTCATAGTAAGTACCCTCCGTTCTGAAACAATCACACCACTTCAACAATTATGTATAATTATATTCACTGGATTCCAGATCTTTCAAAGTAGTTTTAGAGTACCCTCCAAGATAAAAATGTGTCACCATCTAATGTATTTATGCCCCTTTTTTAAAACAAATAGAAATAAAAAATATGAACATACGAAGATTAACACTATTAAAAAAAATATACAGATTTACAACAGTCCTTCAAAATGCTTACCAACCATTTTACTAAATATATGCAAACACCAAAAAACGGCCTACTTGTTTGGCTTTTCCAAGACGGCTTTAGAGAAGGACTTGACCAGTTCTGCCACATCCTGCGCTCCGTCCAGCAGTCGACAACAACAGCCTGTCTCCAGCTGTGCTGCCACTATTGCCTGGAAATGCAATCGGATCCCACCTAGTGAGTGAAGACTGAAGAAAACATGCCTTCAATTGTTTGTAACTGTATCATAAAGTTCAGGCACATTTTGCTATGGATAACCTTAGTAACAAACAGAAATGAATACAGGAATAGAATATTGACAAAATTATTGAGGCATAAAAGCAAAGGTAGCTTGGGAGCAGAAACATGACATTGAATTCTAGATTCTTCATCAGACTGAACAGAAGTAGAAGTTAGAGGAGATTTGATGAAGAAAAAAATCAAAGAATTATTGTGAAAGAGAATGATTACAATTTACTCAATAGTGTACAATAATAAAATATAAAAAAAAATAATAAAATTAAAAACTCTATACAAATTCTTTAAGACAACTAACGAGAGCAATCTGATTTTATTTAAGCGAACTTACTTGAGCCAGACACAGACAGAAGACTAATTGAGATATACTGGTCAGGAATATGCTCATGCTATTTTAACTTTTCAGAAATAGGGATAGTACCTGGATGACTTTTTTAACTTGCGCAATAGTCAGTTGAAATATGTTCTTTCCTGTTAAAAAAGAAAAAGAAAAAAAACGCTTTCAATTTCATTCCCTGTATTCAAGCTCAAAGTTTATCATTGTCCATTATTAATTAAACTAGTAATGTTTTTCATATGCAATACTTGTTCAAAATAAAATTGCTAAAGCATAAACGTATTTCATCAACAAATAAGATGTTTTTGGTTTTTTTCCTTAACACTTTAACTTGTTTGAGAAGTTGAACTGGCATGAGACCTTAACCCACCTCTTCCACTTGGAATCGTGTCACCACCACTCCCCCTCCATCCTGAACTTTACGGCCGCCCTTTGACTTCTGACCTATCACCTCTTCTCTGTGCTTTCGCTTAGCTGTTTGCTTTTGATCACTGAAAAGAAAAAAGAAGAGATGTCACTTGCTGTTGGTTCTGTCAGTAACCTCCATTATGGAGAAATTAAACTAGAGTCCCTGTCAAAATTATCATCACAAGAACAGAAAGTCAAATAAACTATTTAAACAAGGTTTGTATATAAAAAAAAAATAAAAAAAATAAAAACAAGGCACAAGATTTATAAACTGTTTACAAAGGCCCAATTGGATGAAATTTTCAATCTATAATATACCGTTGGATTTACAACAGCTCAGCATTTTGACTCACTTGAATCTTCAACTGAAAACATTTGCAAATAATTGAATGTAGCCCAGGAAGAACAAAAATGGAAATAATTCTGAGAATGAAATGTCCTGAAAGTACACAAATCTGAAAACTGGTTTTGCACACAAAAACGTGTTATATTTCTTCATTTTGAAATTCCCCCACCCCCTAACCCCAATCCCAAGAAAGCAATTCAAAGTCGTTTTGATGCTAACAATCACACAACCCTTTTTTTCTTTCTTTTTTTTGGGGGGGGGGAGAAAACATTAAATTTACAAACTTTTACAAACCCAAGACAGTTTTTATACACTATTAAACCCACATTTTGTCCTGGCTCAAGTTTCAATGATGGAATCTGGTCATGTATTAGAAGAGCTGGGCCTATGACTGTGATACATACCTGAAGTATCTGTCCACCCCGTGAACTGCCGCAGACATGTGTCTGGCAGAATATATGTGCTGCAGCTGCTGGATATACTCTGTGAGTGTGTGGCCATGGCTCTCCCCTCCCGCCTTCTGTCATGCGCAAACACACACACACACAAACATACAGGCAGCTATATGGAAATGCATACAATAAATATGGCTGTGTGCATGTGCGTGCACACACACACAACACTGATAGGCAAACAAATACACAATGCAGACAGGAAAAAAAAGTGTGGTGCTACACTGGTGGAGAGCCAGGGAGAGTAGCCCATATTTTGCACAGAGAAAATCTGCCGTGATAATAAAGTATATACCATACCATACCACACACACACGCTTCCTCATCCTAGCTGTTTCATTGCACCCGACCCTATAGAGGGCAGGTATACCCATTTAGAAGTAAGTTAACGGAGCACTGCACTCCAGTAAAAGCTGCAAATCGTGCTGTCATCCATCTACTAGGTCTCAACACCCAAGTTCTGCATGTCATTCCACACTTTTTGAGCAAGCCCTCTAACCATTATGTCGCCCCCTGTTTGTCTAAATGAACACAAACAAATCTAGACACTTACCTTTACCTGAGAATTTACCATGGCAACAAACTGATCCATGGGAATAATGGAGAGCACCTCATCTGTTTCTTCTATATGACGAGTCTCCTGAAATGAAAGCACAAATCTTTTATTTGTTAGGCCTGTCTGTTTTACTACTTGTCTCTTAATGTGCATACATATAATTAACAAATTTTAAAGTGTATGTCTTAAAATTAGAATTTCTGTACCATATATGTGCAACAGCTTACACGTATGAATTATTCTCAATACTCTCATTTGTGCCGAGCTATGTATAATCGAAAGATCAATCAAATCTTTGCATGGGTACGCGGAGTTCGTCCGGCGTTGGCTCCGCGTTCCTTTGATGCAGCCTATATAGGTCGGGACTAGAGAGAGAGCGGGGCATTTTTCAATACTCGCACTACAAGACAGTACTCGTTCCATGAACGCACTACTATGGATCGTATTTCACACCAAGATGACCAATCTGTCGATGCCACATTTACGCCAGACCAGACTGGAGTACAGCAAAAGGTGTCTAGTGATATCTGTGGGAACCAGGGCTGTCTGCCAGACAACGACAGGAGATTGCCCAGATTCTGGCAGAACAACTTACCAGATATGCCGAACCTCCGGCAAAAAAGGTGAGGGACATTTCTCGTATATTTCATTGTCCTTACCGATCTATACAAAAAAAAACAACAAAAAAAACAACTAGATGCTAGCGTCTGGCTCTCGCATCCCCCCCCTCGGTTTACGAACCCACCCGGGGTGACGTCGCTGCCACAGCTCCCGCTTACGAGTCAACGCTGCTGGCTAAGTCGCAAGCCACGACAGTCTATTTTAGTGTCTGGGCCTTGCACACCCCGGCTTCGGTTTACGAACCCACCCGGGGTGGTGCCGCTGCCACAGCCCCCGCTTACAAGCCGCGTCGCTGGCAGTCGTAAGCCATGACAGTATTTCTTTATCTTCTCAATGGTCCTGGGTACACCTACCCTACCGGCTATGTTAGTGCAAAATTTCATGAGTAACACCGACGCCACGACCCTTGCCTTTCAGTCGTCGTCGATGGCATAAGTCGGAATAATAATGAAAACTGCAATTATTGATCACTGAGACGACATCCCCCCATATGGCTCTGTCGTAAGCTTAGTAAATCTTATGTCAACATAAATCTGTCTCAGAGCTCATTAAGCTGTGTAATACTACAGACAGCTTTTGGGGCAAAGACAGACAGACCATCACACTGAGCACCAACGGTGGAATATGTCACAGAGTACGTCAGATGTACAGAACCACTATCACACTATGCCTTTCATCGCAACTGTTAGTATCTCCGCACACCTTCAAAGCCGTAAAGCTGGCGACTGTCCGCCAATGGATACAAAAAGTACTACAAGAAGCGGGTGTGACCACGGCGGGATCAACACGTGCGGCGGCTGCCAGCTGCGCATTCCTTAATGACGTACCTCTGCAGACCATCATGAACTCGGCAGACTGGTCCAGACAGGACACACCCTTTCGTCATTAGATTACAATTCTGCCTGAAGAAACTGTTCACTGTGTGACATCAAAAGTTATTCAAGATGCCATACTTTCCGACCAGCACGCTTGACGTTACCAAACAATTTGTGCTGGAATATGACTAAGTGTACAAAGTTTAGTGCTTGGATTGCCCATGAGAGACAATCATCTTGCCGTGTTCTATCAATCAATAGGGATACTTCTGACATGATAATCAAACACAAAGTGCTTTTCAAACACACATACCTTTCTTATCATCCAAGAAGCAAATGTGTCCGTACACATTTCTACATTTATGCCAGAATGTAAACAGGCACATTATCAAGTACATAACTTGGGGGGATATATAATAATCATGTTGATGGTAATAAAAATAATAATAATTATTATTATTGTTTAAATGCATATATGATTTACCTTGGGCTTAAACTTGGCAATCATTGAAAACAATGAACAGCACAAGTGTGCAAGTATGTGTGTCTGCGTGCATGTGTGTGAGTGTGTGCCCATGCACCTGCACACCACATATATATATATACACAATGCCAATGCATTTATCACTATTTCTTTCTAAAATTAAAAAACCAATCAACCTTTTCCATGCGTCAAATTATTAAACAGATCCTGTATATAGATTACAATTACTGGCATAAAAATTACTCATCCAATTTCATATAAATTGTGATAAAGACACAAAACTTTTTTTTCCTTGTAGCAAAATTGCTATAAGGTATAATCAATAACATTTAACATGCAATCATTACTTCTTTTTTTTTGACGTGACAAAATATAAAACTTCAGTCAGCTAACCTGATCATCAGATTGAAAAACAAGTTGCCATGAGACTGTACTGTTCATCAGCTGGTCACGTGCAGAGCAGCGAATCCCCATGGATTCACACATTTGCAGAAGGCTTGCCCCAACACCTGGTGTGTTGATCACATGAGTATCCACACACACTTCAAGAACCTACAACATGAAAAAAAAAAAGAAGAAGAGAGAATCAACATCAAAGGTCACATAAATGCAACCTGTTAGTGTATTGTAGTGATATTAAAATCTTGGCTCTGTAAATAAACTGTCAATATGTCTACTTTAAAGTTAGTTTTAGTACAAAATATAAAAAATATATTAAACAGCTAGAATTTTTTGAAAAGGCGATTCATCTTTCAAGTACCCTTAACAAATAATGTCTTATTTTTTGGCATTATGCCTCTATCTACATTGAACATTTCTGTCAGGTCAGAGCTAAGTCTCTGCTACAGTATGACAGTAGACTATGACCTGTGCCTGTCTCCGCTACCTTGTGGGTTACCTCTTGGGTGAAGAAAGGCTATGGGAGTAAACCCAGACAGAAAATCCTGCAGCTGCATACTGCATAAAGGGCACTGCCACAGAGCACTGCTCGTGGTTTTGGCCATATGCTGCCACTTGCCAATTACCGTCCAGTTGTCTGTGTCTCCTATGAGATCAGCTGTCTTACCTCAGTTTGCCCTGGACTTGTGTGGTAGCAGGTGGAGAAAGTTGCTGAGGCTCCGCGCAAACAACAGTAACTTATTTATGCGCATGGCACCTATAGTGCCAACATGAAAATGAATGAAGTGCTAGGTTAGACTTTATCGATCACAATAGTCAACCATACATACATTATTATTATTATTATTGTGATTATCATCATCATTATTACCTCAGAGAAGGCCTGGGCGAGGACCTTACTGCCTTGACTGCCTAGCTCCCAGCACTGCCGCGTGTTTATGTCCACCACCTGACACCCTCGATCCAAACCAGCGCCAAACCGCTGCCTCCATGCGTTCCAGGCGCATGCCCACACCAACCTGTTGCCCAGCAGAAAATCCGCATACTGGAAGTGGAACCCCCCCTCAGTAACGGAATCCATCACGACGATGTACGCCACGCTCATGTTGACTCGCGAGCGATGGTTGACGGTGTAGAGTACGACATTCGACTTGGACACCCAGGGACAGTCGGCCCAACACAGACTCGCGATGGAACCCCACGTTTGTAGGACGTGGTCGGACAGTGTGAAGTCTAGAGGGAGTTCTCCACAGCGCGTTTTTGAGTGATGACTGACGTGCAAAATCTGAACCTGTTGCAGTGACGTGCCGCGCACGGACCACATGCACAGCAGCTGGTCGTGGTCTTTGCTCAGCGACATGTGCGTCATGTGATCCAGGTTTTCACACTCCTCTGGGCACCGGAACACATCGCGGGTGTCAGTTTTCTGGAGGTTGGATGCTGTGCTGAGCACCAGAGTTTTGTGCATTTTGGTCCTGTCTGCTTCTCCTCTCTGGTAGCCGCCGAACAGAAGTCGTGATACGGAATGAAGGGTTTTTATGGTGGGGGGTGATCCTTTGGGAGGTTGTTTCTTTTTGGGGAGAGTACTCTGGATTTCTGTCACAAAGTTAAGGAACAGTATACTCAGAAGATAAAAGTCTCCTATCAACAGCTAAAGCTAAAAGATACAAAGCCTCTGAAGTGGAAATGTTGTCACTTGAGAAATGAAGACTTACTGGTACTTAGTAACTTATGTGTGACACAGTTCAAATGCGTGTGATCATGCAGGCATTCCCATGGTTCAGCTAATGTATACAAGAAATGTGTGCATTTAGAAATACACAAAATGACAAACAGGATTTTTCAGATTTTCCCAAGGTGTCACAGCATTCGGAATATTCCATATATGCTACACCACACCTGCTAAACAGATGCTTGACCAACTGCAGAACCCAATGCACTGCATCAAGCCTCGGGTGCGTGCTGGGTATTTTTGTTTTTTCTGAAAATGAGGGCGCCATGGCCAAGTGGATAACGCAATGGACTTCTAATCCTGATGGTCCTGAAGTCATGGGTTTGAATCCCAGCAGCCCAAGGTGAAATAAGTGTGAGGATATTTACAGTCTCCCAGGTCAACTTATGTGCGGACCTGCTACTAGTGCTAGTGGCTTATTTCCCTCCGTGTGTACATGCATGCAGAAGATCAAGTACGCACGTGAAAGATCCTGTAATCCATGTCAAGCATTCGGTGGGTTAATAAACAAATTTTAAACCATGATTAATATACACTCATATAGACCTGTGCAAACACAACAGAGATGACTGCAACAACATTCTGGGTAAAAAAAAATGTAACCATAAGAGGCATAACATGACTGTGAGTAATGATGACAAATGTATTACATCTAAGTTTTAACATTACTGAGTTATATTCAGTTTTAGATCATAGTTGTTCTTTCATGTACTGTATATATGGTAGACTATCATGATCGATAAAGTCCAACCTAGCTCTTCATTCTGTCAATGACAGGGGTTGGCGCTAGACTGCTGTTTGCGCAGAGCCTCAGCAACTCTCTCCACCTGCCACCACAAGTCCAGGGCAAACCGAGGTAAGACAGCTGTTCTCATAGTAGACACAGACAACTGGACAGTAGATGGCAAGTCACAGCATATGGCCAAAACGACGAGCAGTGCTATGTGGCAGTGCCCTTTATGCAGTATGTGGCTGCAGGATTTTCTGCCTGGGTTTACTCCCATAGCCTTTCCCCACCCAAGGGGTAGCCCAAAAGGCAGCAGAGACAGGTGCAGGTCGTACAGTCTACTGTCATACTGTAGCAGAGACTTAGCTCTGACCTGACCATCTACTACTACTACTGCTACTACTACCATCACCTTTTGCCGATTTCCATTGAGCTCCCCCCCCCCCCCTCTCCCCACCTGCATTACTCTACTCCCGTCCCCCACACTCATGCCCTACGGACTGCACCAAGCAGAAAATCGAACTCGTTTGACGTAATGAGAAAACAAAATTAATCTCGTGTAATATGCCACTTACGTGTGAAGGGCAAGATCGAGTCGGTGAGACCATGAATCATCCAGGCCAACATGAAACTGATCCCCCCTTGTGGGCAAGCCTGGGGGGGGGTTTCTTTTAGTATATAGTGTCCCCACCTTCTGGACATTATATATTATTAATGGAACTTTACATTAACTGGGGTGATCCCTTCCCTCCCCCCCCCCACCCCACCCCCTCCAATTATCTGCCATATTACTTGGTGTGTGTGGACATGAATCCCGTTACTAACTTGATTCAACCTAAAAAAAAAAAAAAAAATTTTTGTTTACTAGGGATGTCTTCTTTTTCTGTCACTCTCTTTGTTTCTGCCTTTTCTCTTTTCTTCCTGTCGTCATCTCTTTCTGCCTTGTGTTCTCCCTTCGCACTTCATTCTCCTGCCTTTTTTTGAGAAATGCTTTTCATGAATTGGATGGTTGGGCAGTTTTATGTAGTAGTATTTTGCTTTGTAAGTATTTTCCTATGTATTTTTATGTCTTTTATTATTATTATTACTTTATTATTATTCTTTCTATTATTATCGTTCTTTTATTATTATTCTTTTATTATTTTTGTTGATATGCAGGTCTTTTTTTCCAGTCCTCCGTGCAATAAGTTAGCTACCTAATCATTACTGTCTACTACCACATCTTTGTCGATGTTCGTTCAGCTCCCTTCACCTGTATCCTACCCTCACTGCACACACTCAGGCCCTACCACCTCCACACAATGATCGCACATGCACTCAGGCCCTGCCACCTCCACACAATGATCGCAAATGCACTCAGG
>JAVDPJ010139751.1:0-12255 GCA_034780015.1 Urosalpinx cinerea
TTGAGAGAGAGAGAGAGAGAGAGAGAGAGAGAGAGAGAGAGAGAGAGAGAGAGAGAGAGAGAGTATATACGCACGTGCAAAAGCTGTCTTTTCTAAAACCAAACAAAAAATTGCAAGTTAAAAGGAGTGTTTCTCTCTCTCGACGATTGCTGACAAAGAGTCACTTCCAAAGCTCACCTGTATATCTGTACATAAATGCCGATAAGTTGTTAACCCGTGATAACTTACATCTCAACGTGCCCAATGTTAGTTACATCACTTTGAGATTATTCTATCCTGTAAAAACGTGTTGCCGCTCCCCTTCCAAAATCCACCTATATACACATTTAGTAGGGCCAGGGGCAAGAGAAAACACCATCAACAACCATGTACAATTTGATGAGCGGGGGGGAGACAAGGTAAAACATATCACAATGACATGCGGTGCTCAGCATACATCCACAATCACACCATCTGCACGGAACCAAGCCGAAATAGGTTGTCGTAGTCGTCATACTGTGCGCAGAATCCAGGCTGCTAGAGTTGTCTTCGTTGGGAAATGGGCAAAATGTCATGGACCTTTTTCTCCCTGCCGACTTAGGGGGTAAGGTAAGTGATCCGGGGAGTGATCCAATAATGTGCAGTCGTTAGTTACAGTCGTCAGTAGTGTTTTGTTAGCTATGCACTTGTGATAGATAATTACGTAATGTTGAACACAGTTATACACGCATAGGTAAGGAGGGAGAGACTGTCGCAATATATCCAAGATTACATTTGATCAACTCTTCACTAACAACAGTGCACGTAGCCAGTCCTATGCCATGAAAAGAGCACATCACCACCTGACAGGGTTTCCATCAATCTGTTCGTCAAAGCAGATTAACTCATAAAAAAAAAAAAAAGTTTTCTCCCACTTCTTCTATCATTTGTGACAATGGTCAGCCCATGACATGACAGATGTCTTGTTCATTGGCAAGCAAAGAAGTTAAGATTTCCTGGGGTAGAAAAAAAAAGCAAGTCCTTTTCCTCATGATACTGCCTTCCCCAACCCTTAAACCGGGTCACTCAGATTTCCACCACAGCAAATGTGAGAAAAAAATCTTCATTCAGATCTTTTGAAGTCTTTACTCCTCCGTTTTTTTAAGTGCTCCTCCATTTTTTAAGTGTCAACTAAAAAAAAAAAAAAAAAATTGGCTGGCTGAAAGACTATGGGACAGGGTTGATAACTCGTGAGAAAGACCCACATAATTCTGCTGGAAGGATACTACTTTTCTACAATTGATGATAGAAATATATATATATATATACACACACACATGCCCCTTCAAAAAAAAGAAAAAGAAAAAAGAAAGGTGCTCTCTACAGGGGTTTCCCATCTGGAGAGTGTGTGCACACTGAGACAGTAACTGACTCCAGCTGGGCACACACTGACTCTGTTGTCAAGTCTTGACGACCTCAACACCACGAGTGTGTGAATGGATGTCAGAGAGCAGAGCGCCACGACTGGATGGAGGGAAGGAGGGAGGGAGAAAGAGAGTGGACAGGAGGCAAGTGCTGAGTGTTCTGCCTCAAGCCACATCTTCATGCACACACAAACAGTGACCATCAAGCATCCACTGCCCACAGTGTGCAGCACGATAGACTAACACCAACCCCCAGACAGACACCAACGCTGCATAACCCACAAACCCACCAGGAAAGGAGATGATGCACATAGTCTACTCTGCCACTATATAGTCTGTTTCAGTTTTTTTTATTTTTTTTATTTTTTACAAGGTATCATAGTGCTCAGAACAATCTTTATACACTACACCACAGCTCCAAGCAGATGCTTGACCAAGTAATATTCTAAGTTGACATCCAAAAGAGGCTGAACCCTTGGTGGCTAGATCTAAGAGTGGAGAAAATCCTACCAAGCAACCGGACAGCTCATACTGCCACGTATCTCGCAACCACAGTCAGTTTTGTTGCCACTGTCAGTGCTGACATGATGCTTGGCCCTCGACCACAACCTTCAGTAAATGCAGCATTGATAGTAAAGTTCCTCTCATGTCCAGAACGTGAGCTGCGAAAAGAGAAGGTAGATAGGACAAAAAATGCTTCAGAACACATCCACAAGGACGTTAAAGGAACCACCATGGACTCGCCAGTGCTTGCTTGAAGAACAGCAAAGGAACCACCATGGACTCACCAAAGGAACCATCATGGACTCACCAAAGGAACCATCATGGACTCGCCAGTGCTTGCTTGAAGAACAGCAAAGGAACCATCAGGGACTCACCAAAGGAACCATCATGGACTCACCAAAGGAACCATCATGGAGTCACCAAAGGAACCATCATGGACTCACCAAAGGAACCATCATGGACTCTCTAATGCTTGCTTGAAGAACAGCAAAGGAACCATCATGGACTCACCAAAGGAACCATCATGGACTAGCCAGTGCTTGCTTGAAGAACAGCAAAGGAACCATCATGGACTCACCAAAGGAACCATCATGGACTCGCCAGTGCTTGCTTGAAGAACAGCAAAGGAACAATCATGGACTCACCAGTGCTTGCTTGAAGAACAGCAAAGGAACCATCATGGACTCACCAAAGGAACCACCATGGACTCACCAATTCTTGCTTGAAGAACAGCAAAGGAACCACCATGGACTCACCAAAGGAACCATCATGGACTCACCAATGCTTGCTTGAAGAACAGCAAAGGAACCACCATGGACTCACCAAAGGAACCATCATAGACTCACCAGTGTTTGCTTGAAGAACAAGACAGCCAGTCGGTAAGTGGGACAAATCAGAGACAGTCCAAATATAAATGACTGGCAAGTATCACAAAGAACTCAAACATCATACTGAAAAGATATGAACACAAAACACAACAGTGAATACACTACTACGCCCAATTCACTGGACTTGCTACACACACTCTGATTCAGCATTGACAGCAAGAACTGCTATGATGGTCAACGCACTAGAACACCGTCCTTGTCATGTTTCGGGATACCAAGGGCTCACAGGCCTTCAACAAAACCAATACAAAGAAACAAAACACTCATCCTCAGCCTGAAGTTATTTCATGACCAGCGTGAAAGATGGATGAAGCTGACAAAAACGACTTCTGCAGCTCACACCATTCCTCTCCAAAGTGGACGAAGCTCTCCACTTGTTACTTTTTTTACCCCGGGTAGGAAACAAACTCCATAAAGACCCCTCGTGCTGTACACATACGATGACAGGCAAAAAGACAGCTGCATGTCAAATTCATTCAGAGACAATGGGTCACATTCCCAAAGAGTCTTCTGTAAGTATGCGGGGTTTCAACTCCTGTAAGAGTTTGGGGAAACAACCAACCTATACTCTTCTTATCAGAATGGGAAATGCATGTGGTGGATGTGTATCAGAATGGGAAATGCATGTGGTGGATGTGTATCAGAATGGGAAATGCATGTGGTGGATGTGTATCGACAAGGAAACGAAGGGAGAGGGGTAGTAAATACATTTAGTTTTTCTACTGAAATTAAACGTCATTCAATGGAAGTTGTCAGGCTGGTTTTTTTTCTTCTTGTCAAGACATGATGGAAAACTGTTACTGTCCCGGCAGCAGCCATTCAAGACACAGTCACTCTTTTATTTTCGGTTATTTCGAAAATACCACTCCACCAATCAGATGATGAAAACCGAATGACAGCTACCTCCCAATGGAAGATTACTGAACGCACTGAATATTTTCATTTGTGAGAAGATTGATTACAACAAACTATCATCAGAGAAAATATTTCAGTGCATAATGAAATCAATCTGGTAGAAGTAATTTTCCAATTAATCTGGCTGTGAGGAACAGCTGAAAACAACTGTGTAGTAACATACAGTTTATTAAATGCAATCGGTCAACTTTGTTGAGACAATATATCAAGACGTATCCCATTCTCAATCTTTCCCAACATGAATAGGATTCCAAGGTTGGTTGGTTCAAATATTTATAGTCTATTCATACAATTAGATGATTTTTCACCGCAAATAAATTATTGATCATATTCAAAACAAAGAAACTGATATAAAACGATTAATCATTTGTCAACAGAAATATGGAAGAGAGAGAGAGAGAGATCTAATTCCAGGCTTACTTTATGTCAATTTTTAACTGCTCATATTCATTTTTTGGCTATTTCCCCCGCAAAATTCAGATACATAATAAATAGAAGAAAAAAAAGTACAAATAAGTAAAACAGGTGAAAAAACAACAACCCCAAACCCATTTCTTTAGGGGATAGAAAACCCTTCATACTGACAGCTTTACAATCAGCCATTATCACAAAAACTAACCCCCCCACTTATCCATGTCATGATATAAAGTAAGCCCCCAAACCAGTTACTACATGTCATATTCAGATAATGTATACCTCCTCCATTTGAAAATAATGAAAGTTATTATTTTCCTAAAACTAAACTCTTGCCTTCCCCATGCACAATAAATGAAGGTCAGCATCATCAGGAGACCTGAAGATTAGTACGCAAACTCATTAACAATTTAAAAGTAAGAGCAGTACAGAAACAAGAGAAAAAACCCTCCAATAATGATTACATTATATAGAATGTAAGTAAAATGTAAGTCAGAGGAAATAAGCCTTTTCACAGGTAGATAATACATGAGATCAGATGTCACAACACGATATTCTACCATCAGTCTACATTGTCATACTGCTTTCCCACTTCTTTGTAAGTCTTTCAAAGTTCACAGTCTTGTGATTAGGGCTTTTTGGAAAATTATTTATTATCAGAGACATTCAACTAGTTTGTATGGATTATTTTTTTTTGTGAACTTGTAGTTACACAGATTAAAAAAAACAAATATTGAGACACATGTATTAACTGTGTGTGTGTGTGTGTGTATGCGCACGCGCACACATTTGTACGTGTATATAACGGTACCTACGCCTTCCCCAGTATGCACGAACGTGCACAGAAGGGTGGCAAAGACCAAGCCAGGCATGAGCTATGACGAAAGTAGATGGCAAGTCATGAAAAGACGTAGTCATGAAAAGATGTAGCAAGGACTGCCTTGTCTGCTTCAGCCTTTCTGTCTACCTGCGGCCACCCTCCATCCTTCGTGTCTCCATGCCCTCATGGACTTATGGCAATAATATCCTGCTCTTGTATGTGATCAAACATTGTAGACATGGTTACAAAGCTCGGAGCTTAACTTCCTTTCTTTGTACAGTCATGTGGGCATGGTTACAAAGCTCGGAGCTTATCTTCCTTTCTTTGTACAGTGATGTGGGCATGGTTACAAGCTCGCTCAGAGTTTGAACTTCCATTCTTTGTACAGCGATTCTTTGGAAAAAAAAAAAGACTTGAAGATCAAAGCTGAGAGCACGACCCAACACTTTCTGACAGCTCAACCCACATACCCAGCGGAAAGAAATCAGGAGAGAAATCAGGTCAGACTACCCACCCCCTAGTTGGACTGACGGAGGGAGGAGATGAAATGGGGGGTGGAGGGGTGGAGTCGGGAATGGAGTCACGACAACATGAGGTAAAGGACTATGAACACCTGAGCACCAAAGTGAAATGACGTCATACTCTACACATCCACTACATCGTCGACTGTACACATAATGTCTGTACAACACAGTCCCGGGTGCAGACCACGAGAAACGTACACCTGCCACTGTGTCCAGATTCACAACAACTTCAGTTAACAACAACGAAAAAAAAAAAAAAAAGGAGTATATGCAAATATTTTCCTGTATAGCTGTGCTAAAGTGATTATGTTCCGCGGAAACAAACAGAAGTATACGACAGAGGACGGAAACTGAAGCCACGACACTGACCGAGCAACTGAAAGATAAAACCGTTCAGGTTGAAAACAAATATCAACAGAAGTTACTCAACAAACAGAAGATGCCAAATAAAACAACAAATACAAGACAATGAATAACACAAAAACTGTAAGGATCAAGTCCCTTGATAAGACATACAGATTTCATAGAAACATCATCAACTGTTTTGAACATTCAGTGGGTTCACTACAGCTGTCTTCTTACATCAGTCAACCCCCCCCACCTTCCCTTCAACTTCAATATCATCATGACAAAAACTCACTCACACAAAATCCACCATGACATATACACAATTCTGAACGCCATCAGTCAAAATACCCCCTTTCACATTACAAAGACCTCGTACAACAAAAGGCAAAGAAACTACTGGGTTACAGGGAAATCTGAATTCTTATGTTGAAAAGGAAATAACATATGGAATACATCTCTGAATATAATCTCCAAAATTAGTCTACACAATATGATCAAATCTCTTCCTAGACTGTTTTCAATGATACACATGGCCAACATCTAGTTGATTGTGTGTGTGTGTGTGTGTTTGCGCGCACATGTGTGCATGCATGGCAAATGCATGTGTGTGTAAGTATGGAATGAAGGCAGGGAAGTAATAGAAAAGGGGGCATTTGGGGCGGGGATGTTTGAATAAAAAATGACGATGTCTGTGTTAACATGCACAATCAAAATTCAGCATCTAAACACATTTTGTGAACAGTTAGCTTCAATGACTTTCAAAACAGTTCCCCTCCCAAAAAACCCCACAACAAACCAACGGATCGGTGTGTATCTACAGCAATAGAAATGTCACTCTAGTGTCAGGCTATGTTATTACCAAGTTTTCTTGTAGTTTCAATCCCCCAATTTTGGCTACCTGAAATGACTGGGGAGGATGACCACAAGTCTGCTGAAAAGATTCTCTTTTTTTGTCAATTATTATTGACAGTTATTATTGTCAATTATTATTCTTACTGCCTTGCAGTCTTGAGAATTCGGGCCATAATTCCTACCTTAGTTTCAGTAATACTGACAACACTTATCATATCACTGTTTGTTCCCCGTTAAACATACATAGTGTTTACTCAAACCTTGTCTTAATCCACTTCAGCGAGCCAAAAGCAAACAGAACAGAAATGTAATCTGTTTAAAACCAACAGCCAGATTCAACTTCCTTTCAACAGGAACATGAAGCTAAAAACATGCTGGTAGACCATACCAACAATTGTGCATCCTTTCAAACTTTCGCTTGTTTTACGTTACTGGGCTGGTGAACAATCCGATCAACTTTCCCTGCTGCACAGTCTGGCTGTACAGTTATATTCCCCCTTTTGATCCAAAGCAGTCTTCTCTCTTTACCGTAAAACCACCAGGAAAGTGTTGCTTTGCCCCATTTGGTTTTAAGGGACCGTGACTGGTCTACTGTGATGCGACTGTTTCTTGCATTACACTTCTATGAATTAAGCATCTTTACTCATTTTGCCAAACTCGACCAGCTTTGCTAGAATTGTTCTTGCTGCATGTTTACTGTTGGCTACCCTTATTGTGCAGTTTTTTCTGACCGTTTCCGTTAATTTGCTGCCAAGCAGTGGCATCCATCTGACTCGCTATCTTTACATTAGGTAACGCACAACACGTTCCTTTAATCTGGACATGTATTTTACACACTGCTTGCTGATTTCAGTATAACTTATAAGTAAAGTAATGCTTGCTCGAGTCTTGAAAGACTAACAGCAGAACTGACAGCTAGCTAGCTTGTGCTTCTGGGGTCACAAGAAATGCACACAAAATATGACAAGATGCACACTTGCATAGGAATGAAAATCATCAATGGGAATAAATAGCCTAACGACAGCAAAATGATTCCCTCTGCATCACACCCGGCAAACGGCATTTGCCTTGCAAATGATAAAAGTGGTCATTGACTTTAAAAAGAAAAAAAAGCGTCACAGGTGATAGTAACGATAAAACAAACATCCTTAAAACTGTTTTACAAGTATTGTTTAAATACACATTCATGTAGAAGAAAGGGGAAGGAACAGGGGGCAAGCGTAGATGGAAAATGAAGACTGATCTATACTGGTGCTGTAGTTTACACACAAGTACTCCACTTTCAATATTTCAATATTTAAAACACAGGTCAACCTATGAGTTACATCAACACCAAACAGAATAAAATGTCTGTATAAATCAGAGCACAAATTTGATTTTAGTCCTTCAAATCCTCTGAAGGTTGGGAACAAATGAACCAACTTTGTACGAACAATTCAAAGCTCACCTACCAACCTTACAAATCAAAGACACAACAACGCGTCACAACGATACACACACACACACACACGAATAATGGAACAGTAAAACCATTTTGAGCATTTAACCCTCTTTTACACAGATTTGAGAATTATCACAGCGATGCTAAGCTAGTTGTCCATAACCTTTCTCCTTTCCAATTCCTATGTATATATTATCCAACTTTCTGTAATACATATCCAGATGTTCAACAGCAACCTTTCTGAACTTGAAAATAGTGTTTAACAAATAACACACACACAAACATCAAAGTGCAATCCATCTCGAACAGCTAAAAAAAAAGCAAAACAGTAATTGAATTTTGCGCTACAGTATTAAAAGTGCACAGTAAATGCTGTCTTCTGCTGTGGCTGGCTAAGAATAGACATTAGCAATATGAACATGAAACATCATTATGATTTCAAGCCTCGCTTTCATGGATCCCAGAAGCTTGCCTGGCTTCAGAACAGTTACGCCTGTCAAAGACATGAAAATATAAATCAAGACACTATCTGCATTAAACTTTTTTTTTTTTAAATACTAAAAATTCAATATTTTTTCCCAGTAGTTCCAATTTTTCTCCTCTAGACATTAGGAGTCATTTCAGATCCATCAAAAATAACATGAAAATTCATGTTCATACTTTCTCTATTCTCCTTATTACCATCCACAGTTTCATAAATCCATGTAGCATGAATTTTGAGAAATGATCAGTGTTGAATTAAATAAAAAAAAAAAAAAAAAAAAAGTCTCATACTCACAAAACCAAAAGAATCAGAGGAAACTTGCTGGCTTCTTGACTGATAACAGCCCAGAAAAAAGGTCTAGGTAGATCTCACAAACAAAACATAGCCCCCAAACTGTAGATGAAAATTTACACACACACACACACAAAAAGAAAAAAAGAGACTGACAGTCCAAATCTGTAAGACATTGGGGGTAAAACCTCTAGTTCACCATCAGAGTTTTGTCTGTTTTTCCTTTCCCCTGCATGTTTTGCAGTCTTTCAGCCTGGTTTTGTTGTTGTTCAAAGTTGCCTGCACTTTAGAACTAAGTTATAAGGAAGTTCCACTTTATTTTTTATACTGTGCCACTTTTCATAAATCACTCGGTGTGGTGAGTTTTCTCCCTTGCCTTTAGCTACAGGCGGCCCATTTGTATGGGTCAGTGAATTAAAGGGGAGGAGGAGGATTTTTTCATGTATGACCATCTTTTATCCCTCCATAAAGGCAGTCGTACTCTGCCATCAAGAACAAAATGGGGAAAAAGGCAGGCGAATGGAAAGTGGAGGCAGAAAAAAGAAAGAGAGAAAACAAGAACCTCTAACTACCTAACAACTAGCTCCTGTGGTTTCATAAATAGGATGGGCCTTTAATTCAACAGTTAGCTCCTGTGGTTTCATAAATAGGATGGGCCTTTAATTCCTCAGTGCCCCCTGAGGGCATGAGCGCTTGTGAGGCAAAGGGCGATAATTTGATCCGGGAGATAGCAGGAGTACTTCGCTTCCAATTGTGCTTTGGCTTTGTGATTTTGGAATATATTCCCTGTATATTTTCAACTAAAACATAGTCTGAATACGGAGAAAAGATATTTGACCAGTCGAAGAAAGAGCTTGAAGATCATTGTACCGTTAGACACAGCATATATTAGGCTTTTTTCTCTCTTAAATAACAGAGCCTAAAGAAGCCAGAAACCCCTGCACGCCTGTTAACCTGCCGGCGCGTCACGGGGAGACAGTTCCCAGTGTAAACGCTCATCGTTTCAATAAACTGACCTCTCCATTCAGACTTCCTCCACATTACAACTCGAGTTTGTTGTTGCATTTTCATTTTGGAAGGCTGTTGTAGGGAGGTAATAATAATAATAATAATGGATAGTATTTATTGGGCGCAATATCCTTATCATAAGCTCAAAGCTCATGCTTTCCAAAAAATTAAACAGCAGCTGTGTGTTTGGATGTAACAAAACAATCTTACTGATGCAACTTCAGATCACAATCATTAACACCAGGCAGTCAACATTCTTGAAACAACGGGGTTATGTGTTGGGATACCACAACAGCTGTGCACGAATAAATTGCTTTCAAAATCAGAAATGCAGAAAACCAGCACAAAAAAAAAAAGTGCCCCAAACAATTCAGGACGAATACAAAGAAAATGACCTCCTTCCTTCGCTTAACAACATTTGACATCCCTGTACGCTGCTGTCGCTGAGTTTCAAGTTAAAAACAACAACCAAAAAAAGAGTCTTAAATGCACTACCATAACAGCAACCCCTCAAGATGGGTAACGAAAATGCACAATTATACATCTGGGACAAGTAAGAACCAAATCCTCAACCTTCAGAATACCAATCCACTACTCAACCAGAAGAGCTAAACAGCCACCTCAGGGGGTTAAAAAAAAAAGTGAATATAAAAAAACAACAAAAAAAACAACAACAAAGATTGAAAAATACTAGGTAAAAATCTTTAGCCTTTCAATATTTCCTTAAGATTCTTTCACAGAAAGAGAATGAACTCTGACAGGTGTGATCTTTCAAAGGACCAGATGCCCCGTCTGCCTGGCAAAACATTACTTCATTCAAAATGTCCCGATTCCCTTTCCTTCCCTCCTTTTCGTCTTCAAGAATTCAAGGATGCTCAACACTCACACCCAGTTCGTTCAGTTGACAGAGGGTTTAAAACCCCTCACCCATTCTCCGGGCTTAATGGTAGGACCTGGCTCTTGTTGGTGAAGAATTAATGGATGCTGTTGAATATTTGGATGAAGAATTCTATTCAGTGAGCAGCCTTTGGCTTGTAGCTTCAAAACTGAATACAGCTGTTTGAGAAACAGATCTAGATCAACCAGTCTTCTTTTCAGCACCAATCGTGAGCAATCGGGGGAAAAAAAACTCAATTAAAATATAGTTTTCATATGTCACAAAGAGATTACAAACAGATAGGGAGCCAAATATATAACCTTTCAATATCATAAAAATTCAGTATCACCTTTTTTTTTTTTCATATATATTTTATCTGATGATGACAAAAAAATAAGAGACAGCTGTTTTTGTCTTCACACAGATTTCAATATAAAAGACAAAGACTCATATCAAGTGCGAAAATTCCTCGACGCTCACCACACAACAGAAGCATAACACAGGAAAGAAAAAAAAGAAAGAAAAGAAATAGCAGAAATGCTTCTACATACATGTACTTAAAAAGTCATATCATATCATATAATTCCAAACCATGACACAGCATCTGACATATCCAGCATATACACACACACGTACACACACACACACTCTCTAACATTTTAATAGAAAATACATCAGAGTACTTTATCACATTAAGTTTCAAGGACAAACTAGACACTTTGCCACTGAGAGTGGCTAAACATTTCATGTCCACCATGCACACAAAGATGCATTTTGAACCTGTAAGTTGTCAAGTTTATGATACACTGAATAAGAATATCATACATCAATTTGAGAACAATTAATCAAGCCAACATTCTTTTAGAGTAATACTTGTACCGGTGCTTGGGAACTGTTTTAGTTACGTGATATGGAAATATTATTGTCTCATAGTGCTTTGTGTATCAGCGATGACTCTTGCTCTTTTTTCAGTTTCATTTTCTACATCTCTTGTATGCCTGTAACCAGTATGGTCTTGACACAAAACCCAAAACAAAACCGTCATATCACAGAGGCTGTTGTTGAAGGGGCTTGGTTGTCTCCCCTTGGTGATATCTCTTAGTGTAGTAGTATAGCTGAGCCATGTTTTGTCAGCAGAGCTTCAGATTGTTGGCGCGTCCACACCATTAACGCGTATTTTCTCAAAATAACGCACAGTTTCTTTACGGTTTCTGAAGAAATTTGCGACGGAAGAACTATAAACGTAGTGAATGGCATCACGGACCGAAGATTCCAACGTTTTTCACGGCAAAGTGAAAGTGATCGGCGATGTCCGCCATTTTGATTTCGGTTGTCTAGGGATCAACTGCTATCAAAAAGCAAAGTTTTGGCAAAAGCAACGATATATTTGCCACCCAACTCTACTAAAGTCGACTTTTAATAATTCAAATGCATTTTATTACATGCCATTCTCTTGAAATCTTTGGTTGACGAATCGACCAAATATTTCATATTCACACTCTGACACT
>JAVDPJ010140860.1:0-12241 GCA_034780015.1 Urosalpinx cinerea
GAAAGGTATTTTCTCTGACTTGTAGATAACTTTTCAGAGACATTTTTTACTTGAAAAAGATTTTCACTTGCATACCACAAAGACTGATATACTCTTAAAAGAGAGGTATTTTCTCTGACTTGTAGACCACTTTCCAGAGAAATTTTTTTTACTTGAAAAAGATTTTCACTTGCATACCATAAAGACTGATATACACTCTTAAAAGAAAGGTATTTTCTCTGAACTAGACTGCACTCTCCCCTTACAATCCCCTCCTCAACACAAAACTGGTTCAAACACAATGAAGCCACTATTTCACTTACTGCTTCGTCTTAGCGAGATCAACTTCAAGAGTGTAGCATGTCCTTAGGATACCCTAAAGAATCCACTAGTCAGTCAGTCAGTCATGTAGTTTACAGCCCAACCGACCACTTAAGGCCTCAACAGGACTGTCACTGATGTTAAACACCAACCATCTCAAATGCGACAATATATTATATATCGTTCCAACAATCAGAATCCTTAAGGCAAGGGAAAACTACACTGTGTTAGGGCGGCCAGCCATTCCGCTCCATTTATCACCCTTAGATCACATAAAAAGGCATTAAAAAAATTCAAAGAAAGTAGAAATACCAGAAAAAGAATGGCCATGTAAACAAATAACGCTGCAGAATGGACATCCTGTGCCCATCACAGTGTTTAAATCTTATGACCTAGTCACCAGAAATAAATCAGTTTAAACGACCGGACACACAGACTGCTAAAAAAAAAAGAAAGCAAGAGAAAGTAAGAAAGCTCAAAGCTCGCTAGAGAAAAAAAGAAGAAAAAAAGAAAAGATGAATGTACTGGGAAGCAACAAACAATAACAGAAAGGAAAGGCAAAAACAAAATGATCGAAAATAAAATAAATTTTGAGCACACAATTTCCAGAAAGTGTGTATTCTACTTAAACAAAGAGCCCCTGGCATCCCCACAGGAGAACCTACAATGAGAAAGAAAAGTCCTTGGCACAATCCTGTAGGTAGAAAAAATGCACTCTCACAGACAAGGGGAAAAATCAAACAAACAAAAAGCAATAAAATAAATTGCAGCATCGCAGTATAAGCACTTGCCTTTGTGGTCAAACATAAAGCAGACTTGACATATTACTTACGTATAACAAAAATATAACCAAAATCCTTTGAGAATATGTTCATGTCATGAACCCACACTCTTCTCCACATACATCCTGATAGCTGTGTAAGTAGTATACAATCGTCTAAAAATCCCCACATGAAATATTCAGCATTTAAAATCCCCACATGAAATATTCAGCATTTACATCACTCCACAAGTTGAGTTAGGCGTCGATGAACAATCTTGCATACCAAAATATTTACATAACAGGGAGAAAAAAACATGTAATTTCAACCTCACCTGCACACGCGTAAACATTATTCAGTTATGAGGAACACGATTCTGCCGATGGTCAACAACATTGACGACTTATCATACAAGTTTTTGATCTTAGTAAACAATCACTCAAAAAATGACATGCCCAGTTTTTATCAAGGAAATAAAAACACAATGACATAATATATACACATCAATAGGCATAATTCACGTTCTATATGAATGATATTTTTCACTTAGGGTGATTTCACCCATCGTCTGCCAGTTCACAAAGTGGGTGCAGACGTAAAACTAACCAACCAACCATGTATCCTTGACATCTCAATTTGAATCCCAAACAGATAGAGCATTCTTCTTTTCTGTATGCAGGCTTCCAACTTAATACCAGCATCCCCAGTCTAAGCGCATGAATTCACAACAAATCTACTTACCCAACCTTAAAGACGGATTTTTGCGTGTATGGCCGTTTTTATCCTGCCATCGAGGCAGCCATGCTCCGGCTTTGAGGGGCTTTACAGAGAATTATGGGAAAAAGGGCAGAACACTGAAGGCAGAAATAAGAAAGACAGAGAGAAGAGAGCAGGACAGGAAAGAGGAACCTAGTCACCCAACAGCTAGCCTGACAGCTCCTGTGGTTCCAGAAACAGGAGGGGCCTTTAATTTCATCATATCCAGTGGTCCACTGCAGGATGCAATATGGGAAAATTAAATCTTCCTTCACTATGTTATTTTATAGTAATGGTTCGTCATAACATGACGTAATTAATACAAGTGGCTGAAGAAGGGGTTTGCCCGAAAATCACCACAAAACTAGCCCTTGGTGTTTTGAGTTTTTGTTTTGGTTCTTTCACTGTGTTATTTTCTCAATGTTACACATAAAAAAGGAGGTAAACCCAAGTTCAACTTACAGTTTCGGCTTTCGAAGCAGATGTCACAGCATTCAGAATACTCCATATACACTACACCATACCGATGCTTGACCAACTGCATAACCTAATTATGTGGTGAGTCAAGCTGTACATACAAAATACTACAAAAATAGGAAGATACAGTAAAACGATGATCCTGACACACGGGTAGCAAAACCCCTCCGAATTTAGACATGCAACAGAACGCCTTCACCCAACAGTTACAAGTTATGGACAATAATGAATATGGAAGCAAATTACAATGCATGAAAAAAATAATAAAAAGGAGCAAATATTTTCTGGAATGATGCCGTAAGGTTGTGGAGTGTACTTATATGGCAGCAAGGATGGGTGAGGGAGGGGGGCACTGATTATAATAATGAAATATGAATGAACAAAAGAATGAAAGAAAAAAGAGAAAAAAAAGAGATGATGATTTAGTAAGATTAACAGAACACTCCAAACAGGAGATCAAAACTTACAGAAAGTTGCGAACGAAAAAGCAAAGAAAATAACTATCCGCAAACAGAGGCATCCCCCCAAATGAAATACAATCAACTATATCATCTGCTTATACTTACAAGTACGTACCTTGTTCAAATGAAATACAGAGTATTATCTTCTAATACTTTCAAGTACATACTTCATAAACCAAAGGCCAATGATATATGTCTACTCTAGAAAAGGCACTCTTGACAGTTTGAACATAAGTTGTTTTTTGGGGGGGATTGAAAGGTTTCCAATTCTGGACAATTCATAATAAAGATTCACGACACAGAATCGAAGGAAGGCCCACCCATAGGCCAGTCCTCATCAGACTGGTAACGTCTCGTTTGTCATCTGCGTCTTTATCACAAGATGCGGCCTGGATGGCTGTAGTCATATGATGTGGCTTGGGCGGCAAAACAGGGCTAAACAGTCTGTTGTAGATGGTTGGCAGTTCAAGGCACTGATGAAGACTGTGAGACACAGTCCAAATATCCCTACAATTAAGGCAGGCTTACCTTTGATTCTGTCATGAATCTTTATTTTGAACGTAAATTATTGCACTGTGCTACAAATCCATAACCAAACTAAAAACTAAAACAAAAAAACCATACCCTAATACATTCCCTTGGGAGACAATCCAGATAAACATGTCAACATTCTGAACGTGAGATCAAAACTGTGGAAAGATGCTAAAAAAACCACAACAACCACCAACCTCCCATAACAATACAATACTGAGAAGATCAAACTACGCAGCACCAATTTTTGTTTGATCTCTTTTCTGTCACATCTGACTAGAACAAAACTCACTGCCATGGAAGAAACTTGCCGCACGACACTGACTGTATCAGAAAGAAACTTGACAGTCAATAACATGAAAAAGTCTGCTTACATGACATAACTCTGAGAGAGAGAACGAACGAACAAACGAAATTTTATTTCACCAGGGTAATGAGATAAGCAAGTAATTGCTTTTTTTCACCCAGCCCGGGGGGCTAGAGAGAGACAGACTAGAGAGAGAGAGATCTAACATAATCTGAGAGAGAGAGATCTAACATAATATGAGAGAGAGAGATCTGCTAACATGATCTGAGAGAGAGATCTAACATGATCTGAGAGATCTGCTAACATGATCTGAGAGAGAGAGAGAGATGCTAATATGATCTGAGAGAGAGAGATATGCTAACATGATCAGAGAGACAGAGAGAAAGACAGAGATCTATTATCATGATATGAGAGACAGAGACATAGAGAGAAAGACAGAGATCTATTATCATGATATGAGAGACAGAGATCTGCTAACATGATCTTAGAGAGAAATATGCTAACATGATCTGAGAGAGAGAGAGAGAGAGAGATATGCTAACATGATCTGAGAGAGAGAGATATGCTAATATGATCTGAGAGATATGCTAACATGATAAGAGAGAGAGATGCTAATATGATCTGAGAGAGAAAGAGAGAGAGAAAAAAAAAGAAGCTAATATGATCTGAGAGAGAGAGACATGATAACATGATCAGAGAGAGACAGAGAGAAAGACAGAGAGATATATTAACATGATCTGAGAATTATTAAGAATAAAAGTGACAGCAGAAACCAGTCATTATCTTGGAGGAGGATGGGGGGGGGGGGGTTGAGAACACGATGTAAAAAAAAAAAGTGACAAGAGAAACTACCGGCATTCTTTGCCTTGGAAAAAGAAAAAAAACACTAACCTTATGTAAGAGATATACACAGACACTAGACACTGCTGCTAAGGGGGAACAAATTGCTGACATGATGCAACAAAGACACACAGAGAAACTACTATAAACTATTCATTTTCTTGAGAAAACGAATCTGCTAACATGATTTAATAGCAACACACACCGAGAAAACAGTCATTGCCTTGGAAAAAATATTCTAGCAGGATGCAATACAAAGAAAATCATTGCCATACCAAAAAAACAACCCAAAAACTTAGCCAACATGTAATACACAGAGAAACAAGTCACTACCTGGCAAACAAAATAATCTGCTAACAATACAGACACAATGGAACTAGCTATTGCCAGCAAAAATCATCAACAATACAGACACAAAGAAACGAGCTACTGCCAGCAAAAACCATCCGCTAACCTGATGCAACACAAGACACAAAAGAAACTAGCCTTTGCCAAGGATGAAGAACTTGTCAAACATAGCATAAAAGAGAGAAATTCTGTTTTCTGCCATGGAAGAAGAATCCGCCTACAGTAGTAGCCAACAAGGAAAGGAAGGGGCGGCAAGATAGATGGACAACTTTCCTGCACAAGTGAACACAATAATAATAACAGTTATTATCATGTTTATTTACAATGCTTAACCTAAAGAGCATGCAAGCCCTAGGCATCTTACAACAGCCCAACACTCACACATACGTGCCCATACCATCACCACGGGATAATCTCATGTCTTCCATGCCCCTCTGCTTTTTTTTCTTCATCAACACCAATTACCCCACTGCCTTATTCATCCGATCACAAGGCCGTGATCTTTAACTGTACGAAAAATGAGAGGGGAGGGGGAAATGGCACATATGCTTTGTTGCAGCAAAATAAAAGCTAACTTTAATGAGCCTTCCCAAAAAACACAACAAAAAAACCCACCAAATGTTTGGTAATAAAAGACAGGAAGTCTTGTAATGTAAATCATGTATAATCTAGCTGACGTCAGAAGTAACATCCAGGTTGACTGTAAATTCAAAAAGAGCCTACCTACCTAACCTTGGGGGCGGATTTTTGCAAGCATGGCCGTTTCTTTATCCCGCCATAAAGGCAGCCACACACCACCTTCAAGGAGCTTTAAAGAGAATTCTGAAAAAAAGGCAGGTGAATGGAAAATGAAGATAAAAATATGAAAGAAAGATGAAAAGAGCATGACAGGAGGAAAAAGGAACCTTTAACTACCTAGCAGCTAGCTCGACAGCTCCTGTGGTTCCAGAAACAGGAGAGGCCTTTAATTTCACTGAGCCCCAAAGTGGGACTGTCGCTTGATTTGCAATGAAGACAGAGAACTCAAACCAAAAAATTCATTTTTAACATATGCATATGTATGATTTTCAATACGCTATATCAAACTTAGGTGCTTATGCTGTACGCTAATCAATCTGCTTATTTATTTGGACTTTGTCATTTAACACTGCATAAGTATCAGCTGATAGCACAACTCACTACTGACTGTGCAAGCAAAATCTGGCCTGAAGAAAATAATTTACAAATAACAGCCACAACCATAACATACACGACAGAAAACAAACCAAAAAAGAAAAGAAAACGAAAAAGAAGAAGAAAAATGGCAGACTTTAAAATGCAAAATATTGTAACTTCAAAGTGGACCATAACTTTTTGTGCATAGTACATCACAAATATCTTTATAAAGTATATACACGAAGCACAGCATTGTAGTTTACCTAGATCTGAAAGGCGGAACACAATGCGAGTTTAGTTAATCCTAATGTTTTGGGTCAGGACAAAAATCTGAGCCTTGCTATTTCATGCACCACCGAAGCATGGTGAAATGCGTACAGTAAAATAAAGCTTTTCCCCCTTAGACAAACAAAAAACCAAACCTGTAAAGATGTGCTTTCCACTATATACTGACAGAAAAGAAATGAAAGAAAGATGACATCCATATTCTGTTTCATACAAGTAGAAATTGATTCACACTAGTCTCACACACAAGCGACATAACAGCAATTCCTGTACAAAACAGCGCTCCTATAACCCAACTGCCTTTTAATCCGACACTTAGCATGGCCTTACAATTAAAACAACATATTCTTCAACAGCAAAACATGAAATATTCCCCTTGTAACTGAACACATCACACACACAAATATCTGTACATACGTAACCCCCTCTGATCATACTAATTGCCAAACATGATTATTAACCTGATGATCTGATACTCAGTATGGCCCTAAAATTAAAACACATTCTTCAAAAGCTGCTGCTTCTTCTCGCACAGACTTTCAACTCCTGTGAGCTTCAAAAGCTAACATCATTCCATTCGTAACTAAACACACCACATACACATATTTACTCCTTTCTGACCACATCAAATCACACATTATTATAAGTCTGTGGTTTCACATAATTACACCTTTGGTCAAAGAAATACTGATTCCATTATAAATAAATATCTGATTTTGGTTTTCTAAGTTGCATACGTAGACAAACACTGATTTTGTTGCTTTGTACATTATTACACCTAAAGACAATACAAAGATTTTCTTTTGTTCATACATGTGGAGACGCAATTACCCAGGCTAAAAAGATGACAATGTTATAATCAAGCTTCATTCAAAGATGAAGAACTGAGGTTAGTATTCTATCATCTTACAGGGTAGTATTAACTCTTAACCCCTTCACTGCTGCCATGTTTTGCTATAGCCAATGCTGTAACAATTTCCAGAAAAAGAAGAAAAACGCGCCTGTGGTATTAATTTGTTTATATTTTCAAAAGTACTGAAGATAAGTGCATTGAAGTATTTCTATATCAATTTTTGCTTTGTTTCATAAGAATTATCACACACACACAACCACAACAACAACAGCAACTATATGCACACACACAACACCCACCTCTCCTACACACACGGCCATAACATCGGGGAGGGGAAAGAATAGCAACTCCGTAGGGACTCGGAAAGGGGGGGGTGGGGGAGGGGTGAAAAAACCAGCGTGTAAGCTAAGCGAGCAGCCAGCCACGCCCACTTGCTAGTGTCTGAGTGACAGTCGCTTATGCTAATGTGAGCTGGTCAGTTCGACCTCTAAGCACTCGGGCAAGAAAGAGCTAACAAAGGGAAGTCATTATATGGTTTGAAAACGGGGTTTTCAACACTACGGGGCTGTAGAGAAAGAGTGGTGTATTATGCCGTACATTGTACGTCAACAGCGGATTGCTGAGCCCCATTTCATGACGTACGTTGTACATCAACAGCGCAGTGTAAAGGTCAATAAGACAAACCAACTTGGGGAGAAGAAATAACAATCGATGAGAAATGTCATGGACTTTGACATTTTTTAAAATTTGAAATGTGCAGTTAAAAGCCACACCTATAGCATTATTCAATTTCATATTTAACCCCCCCACCCCCCTCCATTCATAAACGAGCTTCCATAAAAACATCACACATACCGACATAAACATACTATGTATCGAAAATATGTTTCGCATGTTTAGTATGATCATCTTTGATTCTCGTGATTTAAAAGTCCATAATGAAAATAATGTCACAACCACTTGCCCTAAACAAAACAAAGGTGGAATTCGTTGCAAATTTCACAATGTCTCTAAACCTCACCTACACTTAGATTTACATTTAAAAAGATAAAATACATAATGACTAAAAGTAAAAACTGAAAATAAAGCCAAAATGCACACACACACACTTTAATTTAATGAAAGACTTAAAAACAAGTCTGATGAACTAAAGCTTCCACATTTACAAAAAATACTGATAAATCCAAGATATGCACAACTGATTACATGCTTTTTGTTGCATAAAACATTTCTGTCATTTCTATAGTACACCTTAATATACAGCCAGTTGCTAAAATACTATGAATGTCCCTATAATACCATCACTAAGGACAATACTAACGTAACTGTGGAATATGTAATATCAAGAGGAGAGAAAAAAAAAAAATGACAAAAGGAAAAATATTGATTTTGACATCCACAACTTCAGTCTGAAAAGACAATTATTAAGAACATCTCAATAATATCACGACTCCACTTAAATTTTTTAAAATAACAAGTAAATAGACAAATACTAACTAAATAAATAACAAGAAGAAAGAACACCTTAGCTTCAGCCTGAGGCCTTGTGAAATATTCAAAAGTATGTATATAAAAAAAATTAAAAAAAACCCTTCTCAGCCACATTTATATGGCATTATCATTTGGTACTTTTCTACTGACATCTAAGTACATGGCAACTAGTCAGATACAATTTCTATTTAAAAAAAAAAGAAAAAAGAAAATTCGTTCAAGGCAAAAACAAAACAAAAAGTCGACGTGTATGACTTTTTGTATGAGCATTTGAAACATCCAATTTACATGCATATGCACGCACTGTAACTGTATAAGCATACACACATACATACAACTTTGTGATTTTACTTTTGCTCATGCAGAACTGGCAACTCTGCTTTTATACTCCAAGTTGCCATTTATATCAATCATAGGCATCTACTGCTCTAAAATAAATATCATGTAACAATAAAAAAAAATATAAAAAAAATGTAACAATCTGAGACAGTGACAATACTGCACTTACTCATACATACCAAAGTGAAAATCCAACAGAAGCAGATGATATATGAATCTTCTAAAAACACCATCTCTATCTAACAACCTGCACACTAAAACTAGTAAAAAATACAAAGCTAAAAGCATTCTCGCTACCCACTACAAAATTCACCATTAAGTCGTTGCAAGATCAGACACGAAACAAATGCAGGGTAAACTAATGACAAAAATAACCGGTAACAGGGGAAAAAAAGAGACTTTGTTGATAGCCAGACACATGTGATATTTAGTGAAAATGATATGGCTCGAAGAGAGATGCTAATGATATTTTTGATGATGGTGACGACGATGATGATGATATGGAAGGATTCAAGACGCTGACGATATTTTTGATGATGGTGGTGACAATATTGATGATATGGCTTGAAGAAAGACGCCGACGATATTTCTGATGATGATGATGATAATGATGATGATAAGTTGTAGGACATGATGGGCTCAGAGACAAGCCAGAAACAGTCTGCTCCAGAAGTGTCACACGCACTTGGCGACAGGTGTGGGATATGTTCTGCTCAGTGTTTTGCCATTTACCCTACAGGAACATTTCTGTCTCTCTCTTCCTCTCCGTCTCCCCTGTCTCTCGCTCTCTGTCTCTCGCTCTCTGTCTCTCCAAACTGACTGCCGTTTCTCTGCTCACATCCCTGCACACAGAACCATTTATGTGTAAACCACTGTGTGAAATCTTGACTTCATGGCTACTTATGGTATGGTACATGTATATACTTTATTGTCGTGGCAGATTTTCTCTGTGTGAAATTTGAGCTGCTCTTCCCAGGGATGCTTCGTTTTGTGAGTTGCACACACTGAATGTGATGAAAACAGGTGGTAGTAACAGAAACAACATGCTGACTTCTAATGCTTACAACCTTCAGGCTGACTATTAATTAAATAACAAGGTAAAGAAGAAAGGAACTCCAATGCATGCACGCAAGTATTACAGTATGAAATAGAATCCTCTGAGCTCAGACAGCAGAAAATCAATAAAATCTACATTACTCTTTTAATCCCAAACAGAGTTGCTTCATCCAACATAGCTAATGTGTGAGCCTCAGTTTCTCTAATGATCCTTTATACTGGGAACTCCCTGACGAGCCAGCACGTTAACGGGTTTGCCGTGACTTCTGACTTGGCTAGGCCCTATTATTCACCAGAGAAGAAAGTCTAACAAATCTTTCTACCAGTATAGCAATCTTCAAGCTCCTTTTTCCAACCGGTCAAATGGCCTTCCACCATATTCACATTCTGTTTCAGTTGAAAATTTCCAATAGCTTCCAAAATAATGCAAGAAATACAAAGCTGAAGAACGACTGGTAGTGAGGTCAACCCGCTATACTTAGTGCACTATCCATATCCAATTATCGCTCATTCATTTGTGTCACCACTTCCAGGAGAATAATGAATTTCCAAATTTCAATTATGGTTGAAAATTCAATGATGGCTATACTCTCTTCATATTTTTTTGTTAGGTTTTTCCTTATTTTGGGATTACATACATATGAGTACACTCAGATTTTACCCATGTACAAACCAAATTTGTCAAAACAACTGCTTTGGTCTATCTCTGAGAAAATTCGGGTTTTCTGTAGTATTTCACTTCCAGATTTCATTGAAAAAGTAAAATTTCTTTTGGAAAGTCAATCTATATCACAAAACAGCATTTCACTTGTGGTTTGGTTTAAAAAAAAAAAAATGTTTATTCAGGTAAACTCTCTTATAATACGTATACATGTTACCGCTGTATCTATTGAGAGCATAAACTTTCTTTTGGAAAGTCAATCCAAATTACAAATCAGTTACTTAGCATTTCACTTGCTGCTTTATCTATGGGGTATAACAATTTTTTTAGAAAGTCAATCCATATTCCAAAACAGTTACTAAGCATTTAACTTGCTGCTGTATCTATGGAGATTAACATTTCTTTTAGAGAGTCAATCCATATCCAAAACAGTTACTAAGCATTTAACTTGCTGCTGTATCTATGGAGCATAAAATTTCTTTTAGAGAGTCAATCCATATTCCAAATCAGCTGCATTCCAAGCACACAGTCACTGACCTGGATTATTGCTGTCTGTATATGTGTTGTCGGTGGCCTCTGAAACTGCTTCTGGCGGTTTGCTGCCTCTGTTCTGTTTATTGTTCCCAGGGGCTGCGTGAGTCACAAGACAAAACCATGTTAAACACACATCTGCACACACACACACACACACACTTGCATGATCAACACACACATGCACATCTACACACACACACACATGTGCATACATTCGCATGATCATACACACATGCACATGTGCATACACAAACACACAGAGTCATGTATAACTAAAGTGAATGAATCAGCTATGTCACTGGACAGTCTTGGAACACTCCCATGTTAACAGTGATTGGTAAATTTGTGTGTGCGCGCGTGTGTGTACATGTGTGTGTGTGTGTGTGTGTGACAGATCACTATAAAAAAAAAGATAATGAAACAATGAAACAACCCATGACAGATCACTACAAAAAGACAACAACCCATCATTTACCTTCACCAGCCGAAGAACCGGCAGCATTTTCTTCGGGGGACAGTCTGGGTGACGTCTCCTTCCCCAGAGTATCTGGTGCCACAGCCGCAGTACTGCCGGCACTCACCGACTCCCCTGACGAGGCCCCTTCTGCAGGGGACGTCAGGTTACCTGAATTTCCCATAATAATCATAATAGTAATGATAATGATAAGAACAACAACAGTAACAATAACACTGTACATTTCTTGGTCTGGCTGTTAATAATAATAACAATAATAATAATAGTGCACATTTCTTGCTTGTGGTCTGGCTGTTAATAATAATAACAATAATAATAATAATAATAGTGCACATTTCTTGCTTGTGGTCTGGCTGTTAATAATAACAATAATAATGTACATTTTTTGCTCTTAGTCCGGCTATTAATAATAATAACAATAATAATGATAATGTACATTTCTTGCTCTTGGTCTGGCTGTTAATAATAATAAAATCAATAATAATAATAGCAACAATAATAATAATAATAATATACATTTCTTGCCCTTGGTCTGGCTGTTAATAATAATAATAATAATAATAAAACAATAATAATGTAATTTCTTGCTCTTGGTCTGGCTATTAATAATA
>JAVDPJ010141969.1:0-12225 GCA_034780015.1 Urosalpinx cinerea
CCACGACTTGAGGATGAGGTAACTTTGCAGCTTGCGGCCCAGGCCTGCCTGACCCAAAGTCACAACATGCACACACACGCACACACAGACAGACAGACTCTGTACTCACATAGTTGGTGGCCCCACCACGACTTGAGGATGAGGTAACTTTGCAGCTTGCGGCCCAGGCCTGCCTGACCCAAAGTCACAACATGCACACACACGCACACACAGACAGACAGACTCTGTACTCACATAGTTGGTGGCCCCACCACGACTTGAGGATGAGGTAACTTTGCAGCTTGCGGCCCAGGCCTGCCTGACCCAAAGTCACAACATGCACACACAGACACACGCACACACACAGACACACACACACAGACAGACTCTCTACTCACATAGTTGGTGGCCCCACCACGACTTGAGGATGAGCTATCTAAGCAGCTTACGGCCCAGGCCTGACCCAAAGTCACAACATGCACACACACACACAGACACACGCATACGCACACACATACACACACACGGACACACACACACACACAGACAGACTCTGTACTCACATAGTTGGTGGCCCACCACGACTTGAGGATGAGGTATCTTTGCAGCTTGCGGCCCAGGCCTGACCCAAAGTCCTGGGCCAGTTTGTCCATGCGGCCATAGCGCTCCTCATCCATCAGAGGGTGAACTGACTCCAGATACTGCACACATCACCAATCCCTATGCAAAATCACCAGACTTCTAATCCTGAAGTCACGGGTTCGAATCCCGGCAGCGCCTGGTGAAATAAGTGTGGGGATTTATTTTACAGTCTCCCAGGTCAACTTATATGTACAGACCTGCTTATGGCTTATTTCCCTTCGTGTGTACACACGCATGCAGAAGATCAAGTATGGCACGTTAAAGATCCCGTAATCTATGTCAGCGTTCCGTGGGTTGCGGAAAACATGAACATATCCAGCATGCATTAATGTGTGTGTGTCCCCATATGAAGCAAGGGCCAGATGAAAAACCCCCATCTATTTGCTTACTCGGTCACCCTTGTAAAATAAAATAAAATAAATACATCTCTCTCACACACACACATGCAGCCATAGCTAGTTCCTTGCCCATCAGAGGGTGAACCGACTCCATATACTAGACACAGCCCCAACAATTTTGCCACTCACTGCTTTTCTAACCCCCTGGCCTCCATAATCGTGAAACAGATGAATGCACTGCATATAATCATCAGCCATTTACTTACACAACCTTTAACATGGAGACTTGATTTACATACATCTTGACTAGTAGCGCATTGGGTTACGCAGTTGGTCGAGCACCTGCCAGCAGGGATGTGGTGTAGTGCATATGAAACCTTCCGAACACTGCGACACCTCCTTGGGCCAAACTAAACTAAAACTACATAGAGTGTCTGACTGGTGGTCCTGAGGTAGCTGGTTTGATCCACCCATGAGACGTTCTGTACAGGGGGATTTTAACCTCAGAGTTAACACTGGTTCTGACTCCATTCCCCTGCAAAGTCCTTTGGATCAGACTGTAAACCGAGGTCCCTTGTGTATACGCATGCAGAAGATTAAGTATGCGCGTTAAAGATCCTGTAACCCCTGTCAGTGTTCTGTGGGTTTGTGTAAACGCAGAAATACCCAGCATGCACACGAGGCTTGACGCAGCACCAAGGTCCCGTGTGTATATGCATGCAGAAGATCAAGTATGCGCGTTAAAGATCCTGTAACCCATGTCAGTGTTCGGTGGGTTTGTGGAAACGCAGAAATACCCAGCATGCACCCGAGGCTTGACGCAGCATATTTGGTGATGCAGTTGGTCAAGCAGGCACTGCAAGATCCCCAGCCATTCACTTACACAACCCTTACACATATAGAGTGTCTTGACTGGTGGTGGTGGCAGGTGTGGTGTTGCCCATGTGGATTGTTCTGAATGCTTTGACACCTTTGGAAAAACTTAAAACTTATAAGGCGATTTGAGCTTATGTTAAATGCTCCTGATAAAAACTATTCATCGTTATTGTATGCGCATTATGCGAATGGCACCTAGCGCCAACCCCTGTCATTGACAGAACTAAGAGCTAGGTTGGACTTTATCGTTCACGATAGTCGACCATATATCTTCAATTATCACTAAAATCATTATTGTCTATAAGCCAGCTGATACATACAGCATTTTTGGGCTGTTACCGCGCATCAAAGAAAAACAACTTCAATCCACAAAATCCAGTAATCAACATCATCACACATAAAAAAAACAACAACAACAAACAAACAAAAAACCACACAAAAAAAACCCAAGAGAAAAAAACCCACAAAAACAAAAACAAAAATGAGCCCCTTCCCATCAAAGCATGCATATGTTTCACGTCTGTGTGTCTTACTGACCCGGTCAAGCGTGTCTTGGAGGTCAGGCACGGGCAACTTGGGCAGAGAAGCCTGGTAACTGTTCAGCATGGGCTTGGTCCCACCAAACACCCGGATCAGGGCCTGCACACACATTAAGTCATCATTGTCATCAGGGATTTTTTCTACATAATTTTGCCACGGACAACTCTCTTGTTGCCGTGGGTTCTTTCACGCGCGCTAATACCTCATACAAACTTAAACATAATCATCAAAGTTAAAAATGTTAAAAACACAAGAGAAATGGGTTCTTTCACGTGAGCTAATACCTCATACAAACTGAAACATCATCATCAAAGTTCAAAAATGTTAAAAACACAAGAGAAATAAATTCATCATGTGAGTGAAATCTCCTCCATGCACAGGTACGGCAGGTCCGTGCAACTGATATTACACACAGCGAGCTCAATTAACAAATCACAACTTCTTATGGCACACAGGCTTTCAACTCCTGTGAGTGTCCCCAATCTAAACACACCAATTCACAAAGAACCTACCTATCTAACCTTGGGGGTGGATTGCTGCATATATATATAATGGCCTTTTTCATCCTGTCATAAATGCAGCCATGCTCCGGCTTCGAGGACAAGGCACAGCAAAGGGAGAACTTTCCGTGGATCCCAAACACCCAGCCGTGGTAGGTGGGAGCTTGAGGGTGTAGCTGATACTACAGGTAGCTGATATTACAGGTAGCTGATATTACATGTTACTGATATTACATGTTACTGATACTACATGTTACTGATACTACATGTTACTGATACTACATGTTACTGATACTACATGTGGCTGATTTTTACATGTTACTGATACCACATGTAGCTGATATTACAGGTAGCTGATATTACATGTTACTGATACTACGGGTAGCTGATATTACATGTTACTGATATTACATGTTACTGATACTACATGTGGCTGATTTTTACATGTTACTGATACCACATGTAGCTGATATTACATGTTACTGATACAGGTAGCTGATATTACACATTACTGATATAACATGTTACTGATACTACAGGTAGCTGATATCACATGTTACTGATACCACATGTAGCTGATATTACATGTTACTGATACAGGTAGCTGATATTACACATTACTGATATTACATGTTACTCATACTACAGGTAGCTGATATTACATGTTACTGATACAGGTAGCTGATATTACACATTACTGATAATACATGTAGCTGATATTACATGTTACTGATATTTAATTACATGTTACTGATACTACAGGTAGCTGATATCACATGTTACTGATACTACAGGTAGCTGATATGACATGTTACTCATACTACATGTAGCTGATATGACATGTTACTGATACTACAGGTAGCTGATATGACATGTTACTCATACTACATGTAGCTGATATTACATGTTACTGATACAGGTAGCTGATATTATATGTTACTGATACAGGTAGCTGATATTACACATTACTGATATTACATGTAGCTGATATTACATGTTACTGATACTACATGTAGCTGATACTACATGTAGCTGATATGACATGTTACTGATACTACAGGTAGCTGATATGACATGTTACTCATACTAAATGTGGCTGATTTTTACATGTTACTGATACTACATGTTACTGATACTACATGTAACTGATATCACATGTTACTGATACTACAGGTAGCTGATATCACATGTTACTGATACTACAGATAGCTGATATCACATGTTACTAATACTACATGTAGCCGATATAACATGTTACTGGTACTACAGGTAGCTGATATCACATGTTACTAATACTACATGTAGCCGATATAACATGTTACTGATACTACATGTAGCTGATACTAATGTTACTGACACTACATGCAGCGAGCATATCTCACAGATACTCACCATCCACAGCTTGGTACGCGTGGAGAACTTTCCGTGCATCTCAAACATCCAGCCGTGGTAGGTGAGGAGCAGCTTGAGGGTGTAGCGAATGAGGCCAATGAGGACCACCCACAGGACGAAGCTGAACACCAGCGTGCTGAGGTAGTGGCCCACAGAGAACGAATAGCTGCTGATCCTGGAGAACAACAACGTTTACACACACTGTGAAGAATCAGGGGATAAGGTGTCTAAATAACACAGTAATTATGATTGCAGCAACACCAGGCTGCTGAGGTAGTGGCCCACAGAGAACGAAGAGCTGCTGATCCTAGAGAACAACAACAACACGTACACACACACTGTGAAGAATCACAGGATAAGGTGTCTAAATAACACAGTAATTATGATTACAGCAACACCAGGCTGCTCTGAGGCAGTGGCCCACAGAGAACGAATAGCTGCTGATCCTGGAGAACAACAACATGTAAACACACACTGTGAAGAATCAGGGAAAAAGTTCTCTAATTAATACAGTAATTATGCGACCACCTACAGGACAAACATGAACACCAGGCTGCTGAGGTAGTGGCCCACAGAGAACAAATAACTGCTGATCCTGGAGAACAACAACACATACACACGTACTGTGAGAAATCAGGGAAAAAGCTGTGCAGATAATATGGGTAAATGCTACAGCAATATACAATATAGAGATACTGTGCAGAATTAAGGAAAAAAGGCGTCTAAATCATAAAGTAATTGTAACTACAGCAATACCAGGGTGCTAGGCAGAGAGAACAAATAGCCACTGATCCTGGAACAACATACACACACACACACTGTGAGGAATCAGGGGAAAAGTTGATATTAAAATACAGCTAAATACTACAGCAATATACAAACACTGTGATGAATCAGGGAAAAAGTCCTCTAAGTAATACACCTAAATACTACAGCAATATACAATACCAGTGTTGATTCTAGAATTTCAAAAAAAGAAGAGCCAAACGGCCTCCTAAACTACAAAAAAAAAAGGGGGGGGCATTACACACTCTGGCCCCCCCACTCATATCTTAAATACTAGAGAACAACAACGCATACACACACACTGTGAAGAATCGGGGGAAAAGTCGTCTAAATAACACAGTAATTATGATTACTGCTGTAGAGCTGAAATAACAGACCTTGTGACATACAACAGAAAATGTAGTCTAAAACACTACAGCTGAAGTACCACACTACTATGAAGTGCAAAACTGCTCAAAACTAAGCTAGAAATATGGCATTCCCAGATCTACTGAGTTTGGGAATACCATCCGCCTGAAACTGCACTGCAAGTGAGAAAATGAGTGAATAAATGAGTACATGAATATATATATATATATACATAAAATACATAGTACTACATACTGCCCAACAGTGACTTGTAACTTACAGAGGAGCGTGCATGTGCAGACAGTTGATGGTTCCCATGGATATATCCAGGCCGGCAGTCTTGAAGGCCAATATAAGGGTGACAACGAACAGTAACGACAGGGGAGAGGCTGGGAACACTCCATTGTGGATATTGTTCTGCAACAACAATAACAACATATAATTAGTGATAAAATACATATGGAATTTGTTGGATTTGAAAAAAAAAGGGAGGGGGGGGGGGGAAACCTTCAACCTATAATAAACAAAAAACCCAACAACACATAAGACATGTGAAGCTTATTAGTACCCTTGTGCCGGGCAGCCATTGGATCATGAGCTCCATCATCTTTTAGTTTTGTTTTGCACACATCGTCAGACAAGCTGCTAGCGGATGTGACGATTCGTAGCTTAGTTTTAGGCGCACTGGCTTGACTTAGGATTTTCACGCACCTTTTGTGCTCTAAACTTGTCACTTGCCAGCAATGGATCATGAAAATCAATCAGCGACTGCACACACGTGCACACGCAAACACACTGACTGGCTGACCCGCATGCTTAGCCTCAGGTCACGACCATGTGTGTGCACCAGCACTTTTACAGTTTTAGACATTTTAAGGAAAAAAAAAGCCAGAATATTTGTTTGCCTATGCTATGCAAGTGCCACCCCCCCCCAAAAAAAAAAACTTCAATGCCTCATGTTCTGCAAAGTGCTAATGCTGCTGTTCCCCCACACTGCTATGTTAATAATAAACATTCTGTTACTACGCAAACACGCACGCACAAGCCTGCAAATAGCAGCCAGTGTGCAGGGCCCATGACCAGCTCACCTTCAGCTTGCCCAGTCGTTTTTTCCAGGACACGACCCCGCTATCCCACACGGCATGCAGGGCCTCGTGGTTCAACCTGACGTCCACTCCTTCTGGCGTCACCGTGAAGGAAAACGCCACAGCCGCGTGAGCCTCCGCCATCCTCACGCCCTCACGTCAAAACCTTCCTGGGGACAAAATAAGCCAGCAATCAATTACTAGAGGTTGACCATCAAATTTTTCCCTAAGAAATAATAAATGAATGAATGGATGAAGACCTGTATAGCGCAATTTCCATAAGTCATGCTCAATGCGCTTTTTCAGTAGTGCATGCTGGGTATATTCATGCTTCCGCAATCCACCGAACACTAACAAAAAAAACCCATGGATTACGGGATAATTAACAGCGCATTTTCCAAAAGTCATGCTCAACGCACTTTTCCAGTAGTGTATGCTGGGTATATTCATGTTTCCGCAACCCACCAAACACTGACATGGATTACGGGATCTTTAACGTGCATACTTAATCTTTTGCAGGCATCATTGCATGTATACACTGAACCTTGGTTTATAGTCTCATCCTAAGCCAAAGGACTTGCAAGGGAATGGAGTCAGAACCAATGTTAACTCCAGGGGAAAATCCCCCCTGTACACAATGACTCAATCAGGTCAAAAGCCACCTACTTATCTTGTCACTATTCACCTGTCAAAAAGGAAAGTTTTTGAGAAGAAAAAAAAATTGCCGCTAAAAATGTGGTACCAACTTTTGGTAAAAATTGCAACGACTCAAAAACACTGCAGATAAATGATCTAATTTGTAATTAATATAGTTAGTTATCTATAGACATGAAAACCTCTGAGCACACAGACATAGAAACAGACAAGACAGACAGAGAGACAGAAAGGCACAGATGAGCAGACAGACAGACAGACACACACACACTGCACTTCCAGTTTCAAGGCTCAGCCTCCAAAACAAAGCCACACTTTGGATTGACTGGTTAGGCAGGACAGGCGGTAAGGTAAGTGAGTAAGCAACCAACATTGTTTCCTTATCAATCCTGCTAGCTGACAGGGACAAGGTAGACATTTGACAAAGCAGACAGATTTATGGTCTGTTAGCAATCCACAGACTCCCAATGACAACACAAACGTTCTGAGAGGACAAAGTCCTGTGTCATATTGTGGACTTTGTCCTCTCAAAAGGTTTATGATGATGAACTCTGGCTTTTATCTATTTTTCCAATTATAATTTTCATGTCTCTAGAGACAATTGCTGGTGACAAATGACATTACCAATACAAATCTGTTCAGTTGACTCTTTAGTTTTTTTAGATATAACTATGAAGTAAAACAGAGACCACAGGAGTTGAAAGCCTGTCACACACACACAAAAAAAAAAGAAATGAAATAAAATAAAATAAAGGAATAAATAATGTTCTTCCACATCTGTCGTGACAATAAAGTATAAAGAATCTTCATAATATTCACCAGTTTGGTAATACCTCCTAGCCTGAATCTTTTATGTTTTAGCTGAGAAACGCACTTCAGTTCTAATCTGAAATTGAAAATCAAACATGAGAATTCTAGGATGAGAAACCTTAGTGAGAAAGGGATCATTAGAAGATCTTCCTTCTCTTTTCTTCTTCTTCTCCTTCTTAAGTTAAAGTAACCTTGTAATGGAAGAAGAATTTCACAGTTCACAAAGCAACCAAAGAAAACCCTAGTGACACAAAATAAACACACATGATGTACACAAACACAGTGACATAGACACACACACGCGCGAAAACATGTAAAAAAATATGTAAAAAAATATATAAAAAATATTTAAAAAAAGCCGTGCACATCAGACACAATGAGCATGGGTAAAAAAAACTATAAAAAAAACTAACCTACATAACCCTACTAAAAAAAAAAAAAAAAATCACAGTCAAGACTGAATGCAAAGTGAAGCACTCCAAAACAACAACTTCAAAACAAAAAAACAAAAAAAATAAAGTACACAGCTTTTCCTCGTCAGTAACAAAACCAACCTGCTTAGATTAGCTCAATAGCTGACTTGGCACAACAGGACCTTTTGAAGCTGATCAACAGCCCAAACCCCTTGCACAAGTCCAACTAGGAAGCACACACCCCAGGCTGACCAAAGTCACTTGGCTGCAACACAAAAGGACAGATTTTCTTCTTAGGGCCAGGCATGCGACTAAATTAGTATACGAATACGAATACTTTATTATCTCAATAACGAGAAATTCAGGTGGGTTACAGTTAAGATAACAGTGTCATCACATAAAAATGGTAAACACATTCACATAATCACTCTCTTTCCAGATATGTACTCAGAAAACAGGTATGAGGTAAGTTGATAGAGGTGATGACCGCTTAATCCAATTATGCAAGATGAAGAAAAACATGGATGGTCATTAGTGGATTGAAATGAATACAGGAACGATGTGTACTTCGGGTCTGCGAGACCCTTCAATTTCAAAGCATATGATCTACATTTGACAAAACTGTTTTGTCAAATTATGCTTTGACTGGTCTATGACCCAAAGTACACATCGTTCCTGTATTCATTTTAATCCATTAATGACCATCAACGTTTTTCTTCATTTATTTCACACACACACACACACACACACACACACACCACTGCTCTGTGGGACATAAAGCAAAAATAACTTGATCATTTTGCAGGACATATTTATTTAGGTGCGTTTTAATAATTTGCAGAATGACCATGTAGCGGTAAAATCATCTATGCCCAAATCCCAGTCTAAACCAGTACTTTTCATTCCAATATTTTAGCGCATGCGCAATAGTTTACATTTCCTGTTTTGTGTGTTCTAGTGGGCATCGCAACAAAACTACGAGCTGTCGCCAAATTTTGTTATTATCCTGCAAGACAGTATATTCCCTTCAGCAGAAATGGCAGCTTTATTTGCTTGCACAAAGTGCCACGGTCGCTTTCCGTTCGAAGACTTGTCTCACGGCGATCAACTCTGTAAGGTCAGTGACTGATGTGTGAGATCGATTGCTGCTGTTCTTTGTCTTGTGTAAATCTACTAAATGCGTTCTTAGTCCATCACTTCATCATTCATGTGGTTTAAGAACAACACTAAATGTCTGATGTGATGAGATCAATTCTTTCTGTTCTTTGTTCAGTTATCATCATTTTACATGGAATAGAACGCTATCCCATTGTGGCGTTGAGGCAGGGAGTTCCACAATGAACTCACTCAAGTCACTGTCTCAACTTAAGGCACCACGACAGCCCCTACCAGTACCATTGAGAACTTCAAATCCATTATCCATAATGATAGTACTAGGGCAGTGGGCTTTATCCTTCAGTAAGCATTTCACTCCTCCAGTTACATTTCCTCACCCCTCCTCCACTACTTTACTAACCTACAGCCAGTGTGGCACTCATTCTCAAGTAACTAAGTAAGACTGTTGATAGTCAGGCAGAGGCCATTCAATGGTTCAGCCTTGGTTACCCAGCTTCAGAAGCCAGATTGGTCTGTGCTAAACTAGCCTAAAGGTCTGAAAACAAAAAGGTACTGGCACACCACCTCACCCGCCACACTCCTGTCATTGTATCAGGGATGATTATTACAATTTACACACAAGTAAAATGTGCATCTCATACACACTGAATTTCTGTCTAGTGTCCGATACACTGGAGTTCAACCTAGTGCATCACTAAAAGTAAAACATAGTGAATTTTACCTTGATGCACTGATTGTATGCTATTCGCACTACTATTTCAAGCAGCACATCACACACAAGCGCTTTTGTCCATTCCACCACACTTCCACAGTATGAGTCTGATTCAATGAACTTATGTCATTATGAAGACCAATGGCAGATATGGGAATTAAAATATAAATTAATTAGAACTTTAGATCAACTTGTGTGACCCTGTAAACGAAATGTTCTAGTGATCCTTTGGAAATTTCGAAGTAAATCTTGTAATGTAAGCCATGCCTAACCGGTAAACCCCAGGGCTAATTTTTAAGAAATAATTATCACTGCTACTTAGTCAAGTTAGTGCTGGAGGTCTAAAACATTATCATCATCATCATCATCATCATCATCATCATCATAATAAGAAAATGTCTAATACTGAGTAGTAGTAATATTACTGCAGTACCACAGTACCCATGACAACCAGTAGAGATAGTAAAAAATACATTTTCTGAAATTTAGTCTTGATTTTAGCAATTTATTTTGCAGTCACTGAGTCATTGAGTTTGCAGGGACAACACAACAGTCATATGAATGATTCATTAATTGGTTATTAGAAAGATATGAAAATACATAGATCTGAAATCATATAATTTCTTTTTTTTAATCTCAGACTCTATCTGTGTGTGTGTGTGTGTGTGTGTGTGTGTCATTGTGATTGTGTTACGCTGTATGTGAGAGTGTGTGTGTGTGTCACTGTGTGTTTGTGTGTGTGTGATTCCACTTAAAACAAACTTGATTTTAATATAATGTGATTCCAGGACTGCCGAAGCCATTATCCGGTTGTGAAATGTACCTTTTGCCGAATAGAATTCCAGTTGAGCAAGTAAGTGTTCTTACTTTTTTGTTTGTGTTGTCACTGTTGTATATATATTTCCAAATATAGATTTTACTTTTTTTCAGCTTTTTTTTATATTTTAATTTTTATATTAGATTTTAAAGCACAATGAACAATTGCACAAGTACTAGTCTCATGCGAAATTTTGACATCGCTTCCGCTCGCCTACTTTGTTGTAGCCACTGAGCCATTGGCTCTGAACTTTCACAGGCTGCTGAGCTGAATGGTTATTGGAGCTATTGGTGGATGAGCTTATTTTCTCACTCACTGAAACTTGCTCTCTGACATTCCCAGAAGCACAGTATAATTCTATCTAATTCAAACTCTTTGCTTAAGTTAAAGGATGATCAGCTTGACAAGGGTAACTGTTCTTGTTTAGTGTGTTGTCTGCTGGTGTGCTGCACCGTTGTTTAACATGCAGATAATTTTTTCATTAGTGACATTGACCTAAAAAAAATTAAGGAATTGTATGCATGAATTTGATAAGCTTGTTCTAAAATCTGTACAATGACAATCACTCTCATTTTTGTATGGTATGAAAAGACATTTAACTATGTGCTGTGTGCATAAATGGAGAACCTTAATTAATTCTTTTTTTTTTTTTTTTTTTTTTTTTTTTTTTTTTTTTTTTTTTAATTGAACTAGTACTTGCTTCTCAAGGTTGATGTTAAATGTTGCTCTGCCTCAAGGCTGACATGAAAGAAATTGTGTCCTCCAGTGTTTAATAGAACTACCAGTAAAATAAGTGTCCATTTCTTTGCCTGGTAATACTTAGGTCTGGGATGTGAAGATGTCACTTATTCCTTCCAGTTTATCTTTTTATGTGTAACTATGCATGAAGATGTTCAGAGTGCATAATAAATCAAATAATATACATCATTTACATGTACTGTAAGTTGCCGACTTTAAAAAAATGTGGTGTGCCTCTTTTTCTTGATAATCAGTGATTTTGTTTGTTTGTTTGTTTTCTTTACAGCAAAGGGAGTAGCAGCACAGTTTGTGAAAAATGTTCTCAAAATGTTCGAGTTTATGGCAAGGTAAGGATCTAGTTTGTATTCTTTCTAATCATTCCCTGTTAAAATAAAAATGTGTGTATATATATATATATATATACAGTCGCATTTAGTCTTGAAAAGACTTTAAACAATTAGTAGGTAAGTTATATAAAT
>JAVDPJ010143077.1:0-12209 GCA_034780015.1 Urosalpinx cinerea
TTTTTGTGTTTTTTTGTGTGTGTGAGAGAGCCAGTGTGTTGTTTTATTGTGATGTTGTGTGTGTGTGTGAGCCAGTGTGTTGTTGTATTGTGATGATGTGTGTGTGTGAGAGCCAGTGTGTTGTTGTATTGTGATGATGTGTGTGTGTGTGTGTGAGAGCCAATGTGTTGTTGTATTGGGATGATGTGTGTGAGTGTGAGCCAGTGTGTTGTTGTATTGTGATGATGTGTGTGTGAGAGAGCCAGTGTATTGTTGTATTGGGATGATGTGTGTGTGTGTGAGCCAATGTGTTGTTGTATTGTGATGATGTGTGTGTGTGAGAGAGCCAATGTGTTGTTGTATTGGGATGATGTGTGTGTGTGTGTGAGAGCCAATGTGTTGTTGTCTGTGACAGGAGCGCCGCATAGAAGAGGTGCAGAGGAAGAAAGTGGGTCTGCTGCAGGCCGAAGAGGGTGCGGTCGATGCCTAGACATTGGCGGCACCGTCATCCTGGACCCCGGCACACAGCGCTACTACTACCACCAGCATGCGTGGAGGAAGGAGGGTGAGCAGTATGGCCCGCCTGCACACACAACACTGCCAACATTCTTCACCAGGAAACACCAATCCAGCGGGCCTTTTGTGCTGCTGCAAAAAGAGTGCGAGAGAGACGGGGGTGTTTTTTTGTGTGTTTTTTTCTCGGAGCTACACTGACAACAAGTGTGGCATCACTTCGTCGTGAACATAATATACCAGCTAAATCTCATTGTTGTTGCTGTTGTTGTTTTTGTTGTTGATGAGGATTGATGTCCGGTTTTTTTGTTTTGTTCTTGAGTTATCTAGTCTGTGTCAATGGTTCTGTCTCATGACTTCTCTCTCATTTTTTTTTTTTTTTTTTTTTGGTTTCGCATCTTCGACTGACGCTATTTCTCTGTAATTTTTCTGAAATCCATGTTATAAATGCACCGTCTCCATTGGTTTTCTGTACATAGTCTCACTTTATCAGACAAATACCGCAACCACCATTTTTCTGAATTTTACGTTCCAGTCGTGTGAGTAGAGAACTGTACTTGAATGATAAACATTCCTTGTCAACTGCTGTTGTGGAATTTTTGCTGTGTACATTGATATAGCAGGTTTGGGTTTCTATTGGTCATTATTTTTCTGTCCTAGTGGACTTACAGGATAGCTGTGTACTTTACAGGACAGCTGTGTACTTACAGGATAGCTGTGTACTTACAGGATAGCTGTGTACTTGCAGGATAGCTGTGTACTTACAGGATAGCTGTGTACTTACAGGATAGCTGTGTACTTACAGGATAGCACAGGATAGCTGTGTACTTACAGGATAGCTGTGTACTTACAGGATAGCTGTGTACTTACAGGACAGCTGTGTACTTAGAGGATACCTGTGTACTTACAGGATACCTGTGTACTTACAGGATAGCAATGTACTTACAGGACAGCTGTGTATTTACATGACAGCTGTGTACTTGCAGGATAGCAATGTACCTACAGGATAGCTGGGTACTTACAGGATAGCTTGTACTTACAGGATACCTGTGTACTTACAGGATAGCTGTGTACTTACAGGATAGCTGTGTACTTACAGGACAGCTGTGTACTTGCAGGATAGCAGTGTACTTACAGGATACCTGTGTACTTACAGGACAGCTGTGTACTTACAGGATACCTGTGTACTTACATTAGGATAGCTGTGTACTTACAGGATAGCTCTGTACTTACAGGACAGCTGTGTACTGTGTACTTATAGGACAGCTGACAGGACAGCTGTGTACTGTGTACTTATAGGACAGCTGACAGGACAGCTGTGTACTTACAGGACAGCTGTGTACTGTGTACTTACAGGACAGCTGTGTACTGTGTACTTACAGGACAGCTGTGTACTGTGTACTTACAGGACAGCTGACAGGACAGCTGTGTACTTACAGGATAGCTTTCTATGTGGAGTTTGGATATTCAGTCCGTGGTGTGGGATTAGATGTCTGGGATGAGTTTGAGTCTACAGGATGCTATCAATGTTTTCCGTGTACATGGTGTAGATTGGAGGATATGGTATGGCATCATATTACGGCAGAGAGACAAGAGTCGGTGCTGATAGCTGTACAGTTTGTATTGTCAACAACTGTTGTCTTGTGGAACTGTTTGTCTCCTTGATGATAGTAGTAATGTACAGTTCTTGCGGCTCAACCTTTTCCAAGCCAGATGCACTTTACAAGAAATTACATGCATAGAATACACACAAGACTTAGCACATGCCTGTCAGTGCATCCACACACGTGTGCGCACATGCATGTATGCGTGCACACACAAATGAATAAGAACAACAGTACTTCTAGACTGAGGTGTCAGAACAATGAAAAGGACAGTTTTAAAAAAAGATGCTTTCAAAAAAACCCACAACAATGGTGTGGAAAGCCGAACAGTAGTAAGGAAGATAGGTTCACACAAAAGTGCACAATAGGAAACAGAAGGCTAATCACTTTTGTTTTAAATTAAAATGGAAATATAAGGTTCAAAAGATTTTAGAATCTATAACAGAGCAAACAGGTCATGTAATGATGTGTATGTGTGGAGGATATCGGAAAGGCATTAAGGGGCAGTTTAGTTTAGTTTAGTTTGGCCCAAGGAGGTGTCACAGTGTTGGGAAAGTTCCATATACACTACACCACACCTGCTGCAGGCAGGTGCTTAACCATCTGCATAACCCAATGCGCTAGTCAAGCCTTAGGTGCATGCTGGGTCTTTTAGTGTTACCGCAATTCACTGAATGAAGGTATACATTGCGAGATCTTTAAGGTGCATACTTGATCTTCTGCATGCGTGTATGCACGGGACCTCGGTTTATAGTCTCATCCGAAGGACTGTGTGTAAACACCATGAGATGACATTGTTGATGACAGAACTGTTTATAAACACCATGGTGATGACACAACTGTTTATAAACGCCATGGCGATGACAGCTATTATTGATGACACAACTGTTTATAAAGACCATGTTGATGACAGTATTGATGACACAACTGTTTATAAAGACGATGTTGATGACAGTATTGATGACACAACTGTTTATAAACACCATGTTGATGACAGTACTGTTGACATAGCATTTTGTACATTCTATATTGATAACAGAACAGTTTATAAACACCATGTTGATGACAGTATTGATGATAGAACTGTTCGAAAAGACAATTGTGATGACAGGTATTACTGATGACAGAACTGTTTATAAAGACTATTTTCAATGCAAACTGTTATTAATGATAATACTGTTTATTAACACCATGGCAATGACTGTTATTAATGATGGTAAAACTATTATTGTGATTGGCACTCATTACGTTTTGCAGCCTGGTTCCCAAAAATATTCACAGCTAATCTAGCTACTCAAGTATTTTCATGTAATCTGCGTTTCGTCTTCTGATGTGGTTTCCCAGATGGGAGCAGATTTCCCTCAACCAACTTTTTTTTTTTGCTAGCATACGGGTGCACTAGTCCATTCTACCCTGCACTTGTTTTTCATTCAGGATATGGGGCATCCAGCATGCACAACGTGTCCTCTGTCTAAGACAGTCATGGAATAATTATGCAATGATACTTGGCAAAAAAATGTTCATGGTATTCTGTTTTCAGTACAAGTGACTCTTTGCTCCTCCTTAGGCATTTTACCCTTCTGAAATAACAGTTGTTGTCAGGCGACCACAAAGTTTTCATCTTCCACCCTACTTTGGCCGGGCGTGACAGAAACAGACCTCTAGAACAGTATTTCCAAACTTTAAAAAACATTCTTGAAAAATGTTCCCTTATCAAAAATCATAATACATTCTATCTCTAAAATTCCATCTGGAAAATTCAATGCTGCTGGATTAAGACCCGTGACCTTTTTTGAATATGTTGCTGCATTGAACAGAAATGGTAATCAAGTGAATTCTTGAGTTTGCAGTACGAAATTAGTTAAATGATATGGCATAATGCACAAAGTAATAATTTCATTAGTTTGTGCAGGCTGCAAAGCTTAATTGGTGCTCCTCCTAAACACCATGGTGATGACAGCTGGGAACTTTTCATAAACACCATAGTTAAAAAAGTGAAACACTCACTGCAGTTAGAGACCCGGTCACACACTGCATCTGACTCACAATCGTTCTGACCTCTTCTGCACTTGTTGTGTATTTTTCGTTCTGTAAAAGTAATAGATTACACTGCGTCATAGAGGAGAGTACAGGTCTGTGTATGCACATTTCTGAATACAATGAGTCATACTCATAGAGGAGAGTACAGGCCTATGTTGCTCATTTCTGAGTAAACTGACTCATAAAGGGACACACTTATGTGCCCATTAATTTGATGTAGACAATGTCATGGAGGACAGACATGTGTGCACATGTCTAAATAGACTAGGTAATGGGGGAGATGTTTATGTGTACACATGTCTGAATAGACTAGGTAATGGGGGAGATGTTTATGTGTACACATGTCTGATTACACTGAGTCACAAGGGATAAATCTTTGTGTACACATGATGAATTAAACTGAGTCACAAGGGATAAATATGTGTGTACACATGATGAATTACATTGAGTCACAAGGGATAAATCTTTGTGTACACATGATGAATTACACTGAGTCACAAGGGATACATCTTTGTGTACACATGATGAATTACAATGAGTCACAAGGGATAAATCTTTGTGTACACATTTCTGAATACACTGAGTGATAAGGACAAGTCTATGTGTACACATTTCTGAATACACTGAGTGATAAAAAGAAGCCTATGTGTACACAATAAAAAATGTCATTTCTTAAGGGACAAATCTATGTATACAGATTTCTGAATACAAGGGACAATTCTACGTGTACATATTAATTTTCTCACTACACTGTGACAAGGGAAAAGCCTATGTGCACACAAGTATGAATATACTGAGTCCTATGGGACAAATCTATGTGTGCACTTTAAATACACTGAGCGATAGGAAGAAGCCTATGTGTACACATATCTGAATACACTGGGTCATAAAAGACAAATCTATGCGTGCACATTAAATACACTGAGCGATAGGCAGAAGCCTATGTGTACACATATCTGAATACACTGGGTCATAAAGGACAAATCTATGTGTCTGCAGTTTTGAATACGCTGAGTCATAGGGACAGGCCCGTGTGTGCACATATCTGGATTTTAATTTCAACTTCAAATTTTCCCATGGAGGTTTAACAGCGTCCAGAAATTTCTTCTGCGCTACATAGCATCTGCCAATCAGATGCTTGACCAGCTGCATAACCCAATGTTGTGGGCACAATAGACTGAGACCACACAGATGAGCATCATTTGCTTTACTGATGCGATTTTGAGCATCGTTTTGTAATTACCTGACCAACACTGCAGGTGCCTGTATCTCTCGGACTTGATTAACGCCGGGATATATTATGAAAGGGAGCGTAAAGTACAGCCCTTTCACATAGTTTCAAACCTGGATGGACTTCTATAACATCCTCATTTACATCCTCATCATCATTCATCCTCACGCAATAAAGAAAAATGTCTCTGATTCTGTGGCCCCTGTGCCCTGGTCTCAGATTCGAGTTCTCCATCTCCATACCTTAAGTGAGTTTGTGTCAAAACCTTTTGGTGTCTGTAGATTCCATAAGGAGTTGTCACTGAAGGGACGTGGTGAAGATCACCTCCCTAGGATAGACGACTCACTCAATCTGGCTCTGCCGCTGAGCAATTACTTGCATCAGTAGGGAGCTTGATAGGTGGCGTTTCACAGATTAGGCACTACTGAACACCACCGAAGTGACCCAAGCAGCAGTGAGGGGCCAATGTTGCTGAGTGGCCTAACAGCGGCCTACCATTGGTAATTTCATGTGGACTTCAGGTTCATGGGTTGCAACAGAATGAGCCTCGGTAGGAGTCTGTTGCTGATTTCGTTTTGTTGACTTTGATGTCTAAGAGTAGAACAGTGAAGTTGATTGAAAGATTACTTAATTGAAAAAGAGGAATCAGTGGAGGTACTATTATTGTTAAGATGTTCGCTGTATTGGTATACCCTTAATTCTCACAGCAGATTTTCTCTGCGTGAAATTCGGGCTGCTCTCCTCTGGGAGAGCGCGTCGCCACAGTGCAGCGCCACCTGTGTTTCTTTTTTCCTGCCTGTATCGTGTATTTGTTTGCCTGTTGAGGTGGATTTCCTACATAATTTTACCAGGGACAACTCCCTTGTTGCCGTGGGTTCTTTTACGTGCGCTGAGTGTATGTTGCACACGGGACCTCAGTTTATCGTCTCATCCGAAAGACTAGCACCTAGACCACGCTACCTCTGGTCTAGTGGATGGCGAAAATGGTCTAGGCTCCGAAAAAGGATTCAAACCCATGACCCTTCAGTTTCTAGCCGGGTGCATTACCGCTCGACCACCAAGCCACCACTTTCAGGGAATGGAGTCAGCACAAATGTTAACTCCGGGAAAAACCTCCCACTAGGCAGATTCGAACTCGCGTCGTCAGATCACAAATCCTGCGCTCTACCAACTGAGCCATCTTCCCAGGTAATTACCTAAGGCGGATAGCAAATAGAGCGTCTGACTTGGGATCCTGATGACGTGGGTTCGAGTCGCGGTTAAGCCATTCTGGGGTGGGTTTTATTTTCAGTTTTAAGTTTTTCCCAAGGAGGTGTCACAGTGTTCGGAACAATCCATACACGCTACACCACACCTGTCAAAGCAGATGTTTAACCAACTGTATAACCCAGTGCGCTGTTCTGTCGGACCTTGTTTTTTTTTAGTTGGTGCTGACTCCATTCTCTGCAAGAGGTGGTTCAGTGCTTATTAAGCGGAATGCGCCCGGCTGGAAATCGAAAGGTCCATGGCTTGACATCGCTGACTTTGAGTCGATTGGATTGGATATAATTATAGCCGAGACAGATTTCTTGGTGTTGAATTTCAGGGTGGTCTTCAGCTTCCCGAAGAGAGCGAATGGCCGCAGGACAGTGCCACTTTCTTTTTCTTCCTTTTTTTCGTTTTCTTTTTTTGGTTTGCTTTTTCCTGTCTGTATGTATACTTGATTTGCCTCTACTAGTGGGTTTTCATCAGAATTTTACCAGGGAATGTCCATCTTTTTTTTTTACGGAATACGATTTTGAGAGTGTCGCTCTAAGTAGTACCTGATCATAACTGCAAGTTATAATAATTATGTGAGCGTATTGGGTTATCGAGTTGGTCAAGCACCTGCCAGCAGGTGTGGTGTAGTGTATGTGGAACTTTCCAAACACTGTGACACCTCCTTGGGCCAAAGTAAACTAAACTATTAACTGTGTAAGGGAGATGTTACGGTTCTTAAACTGTTTTTTGTGTGTTTGTGTGATGTATTTGTGACACAGATATCTGTGTGTGTGTGTATGCCTGTGTGTGTATGTATGTGTGTGTTTATGTGTGTGTGTATGTATGTGTGTGTGTGTATGTATGTGTATGTGTGTGTGTGTGTGTGTGCGTGTGTGCTTGATCAGACCTGCATCCTGGTGTGCTTTTTACATCAGCAAATAATTATGTCTTAATTCTAACATGCTTTCTGGCATAAGTTTTCATGATTTCACTGATACGAGTTCATTATGTGGGGTTGCTGTAGGCACTAAGGGAGGATACCTCTTCAAGAAAACCTAATTATGTCCTTTTCTTTCAAGCTGGGGCTCCTGCAGTTCAGTCGTGGCCGAGACATTATGCTCTGCATCCCTCTTGGCTGTATCGGCTGAACCGAGAGGGGGGTTTGTGGTGCGTGGGCAACCCACATTCTCTATATTCCCTTCGCCCAGGATTCTGTGACTCTACACACCCCTTTCCGCCTCCCAAGTCCTGAGGCGAGTGGCGAAGGTGGCAGATCCCACCTGAGGTTGCTAGCGAAGGACTTCCATGATGATGAGTAGTGTATATTAATTAGCTGATGGACAGTGTAAGCATCATTACTGGTGATAAAGTGCGCCATTGTCTCTTTTAGTCAGAGCAAAGGAAAATCATCTTACTTACTGTTTACAAAATTGTCTCCAATCATCTGTATTTCATATCCAGCATTCATTCCTCTCAAAAAACAAGAGCATGTTGCCAGAATTAGAGAGTAAAATACTGCCACACATGTAAAAGCCCACAGTCAGCCAACAAACTCAGAAGATGCAACACAGGCATCTGTTATTATGCCGCGTAAAGAACAGCAATTAATAATTTATAACAAAAGTGGTTGTATCATACAGGTAATAAGGCATGTTGCAAGCAATATCAAAGTAAAAAAAAAAATGGAAAAGAATGGGTCGGAAGAGGAAAGAATGAACTGTAAAAAAGTAATTAAAAAAATGGAAAAGAATAGGTCCGGAAAAGGAAGGAATGAACTGTAAAAACACATTTGCACACTTTACAGAACTCAAAAGAAATCAACAGGTTGTGTTGGACTGGTAATGAATCCTAAGGTACTGAATTTGATCCGCCGTTGAGTCATCTGTACAGGGGGATTTACCCTGGAGCTCACATTGGTTCTGACTCCATTCTCCCACACGTTCTTCGGATGAGAATATAAACCGAGGTCCCATGTATATATGCTTACACTTACAGTAAGTATGCATGTTAAAGATCGCAAAATCCATGTCAGTAATTGGTGGGTTGCAGAAAAACAAACATGCCCAGCATGCATCTGACGCAGCGCATTGAATTATGTATTTGGTCAAGCCTCTGCTTGACAGATGTGGTGTAACTTATATGGATTGTTCCGAGCACTGTGACACCTCCTTGGGGAAACAAATGAAAACTGAGACTGAAAAGAATTAAAAAAACAAAACAGCCTTTTACAAAAAACAAAACAGTAACCTACCTACATCGTAGTCCCTGGAAGAGTAAAGAATGAACTAAAAGAGCACATAATGAATTTATAGTATTCAAAAACAAAATGGCCTCTTACAAACAAAAAATGGTAACCTACCTGCATCGTAGCCCAACTCGTTCTCTACCGAGGCGATAGTGGAAGCGGCCAGATTCTTGCTTCGAAGCACCAGCACGGACTTGGCCCTACTCAACAGCTGCAGATCCCGCCAACTGCCCTCCCCCGAGGAGCTCAGACACCTCAGTACTGTTGTGGCTCGGAACCCATCCTCCTCCACATTCACTCCTTTCTGCTTGGCTGGGAGGGAAAAAAGACAAAGATATGCATCAATATTTTACGTATTAAGTTTCCTCGAAGTTGGTGTGTACCTGCCTTTATGGCAGGATTAGAAGAAAAAAAAAGGTCACTCATGCAAAAATCACCCCCAATGTTATGAAAGCAGGTTTATTTATGTGCTTAGATTGGGGGTTCTCGCCGGTGTTGCAAGCCTGTGTATGAAGAAGATACCAGTGTTTTACATATTAAGTCAAAGCTGAGCTGACTGGGATCATGCCAGGCTGTGTAGGGTACTTCTCTTCTTTCTTTCATGGCCAAGTGGTTAAGGTGACTGACTTCTAATTCTGATGGTCCTGAAGTCGTGGGTTCGAATCCCGGCAGCGCCTGGTGAAATAAGTGTGGGGAATTTTTACAGTCTCCCAGGTCAACTTATATGCAGACCTGCTAGTGGCTTATTAATCCCCTTTTTTTGTGTACGTGCATGCAGAAGATCAAGAACGCACGTTAAAGATCCCTTAATCCATGTCGGCATTCGGTGGGTTGCGGAGAAACGAAAATACCCAGCACGCACCCGAGGCTTGACGCAGCGCATTGGGTTATGCAGTTGGTCAAGCATCTATTTAGCAGGTGTGGTGTAGCGTATAATTATAGAACATTCCGAACGCTGTGACACCACCTTGGGAAATTATGAAAATCTGAAGGAAAAAACAAATCTGCGAAACCCTGTCCCGGTTCGCTGATTTCAGTTTTTATTTAAAATTTTCAGTGAGTGGTCAAGTGCAGTTGCTCTAATAATACCAGTTCCGTTCAACAGTTATTTTATTGTCCAGAAATCAAAATCATGTAAAAAAAAGAAAAAGAAAAAAGAGACACCTTTCAATGCAAAATATAGCAACGTTAAAGGTGTTTTGAAACCGGGTGACATGTGTGTATCTGTGTGTGTGTATGTTTGTTTTTGTGTGTGTGTATGGGTGTGTCTGTGTGTGTTTGTGTGTGTGTGTTTGTCTGTGTCTGTGTGCTCGCAAGAGTTGAAATCCTGTGTAAGAAGACCGTACTTTCAGGCACGATACATACTTCATGCACAGAATTTATCCACTGGGAGATTCCCCCCATCGTTTGCCATATCACTTAAGGGGGTGCCAAGACGTAATAAAACTTCCAACCAACCATGCAGGCAAGTCATTTGGAGTTGTTTTTCCACGCTACTCAGTTCCTTTTTAAGAGATGAATGTGCTTAGTGAAGACTGGGACTGCACGGTCGAGTACGAGTGTCATTTATTTCAGGGTGTCACTATATCATAGGATGCCAGTACCGCTCAAAATGTCTCACCAGCTTGGCAGACTTCTGTATCTCTTCGGCCTGGCTGATGACAAGATGTTTTGTGGAAAGAAGCACTAAGATGTATTATGAAGAGAAGCACGTAGGCCTACGGTGTGCATTCCTGTCAATTAAGTCGGCTGTTTTCTGTGTCATTCGTGTCAAGTCGTGCTCATTACTTGTTTGTATCCAGTCCACCGATATCGATAGCATCTCACGACTGCTTGGGTGCACTTGAGAAAATAGTTTTAAAAATTCCTATGAAATTTCTTTTTTTTTCTTTTACTGTGTACCCTCACAAAACGAAGGCTATAAGGGTGGTATACAGGCCCTGCCCGGGGATGTCATCATTTGTCAGGACCCGCATAACAATGGTGCCTTGGTGGTCTAGCGGTAATGCACCCCGGCTAAAAATTGAAGGGTCATGGGTTCGAATCCTGTTCGGAGTCTAGACCTTTCCTACCCCATCCACTAGACCAGAGGTGGTGTGGTCTGGGTGCTGGTCTTTCGGATGAGACAATAAACCGACGTCCCATGTTCAAAACGCATTCAGTGCACGTAAAAGAACCCACGGCAACAAGAGAGTTGTCCCTGGCAAAATAATGTAGAAAATCCACCCTGATAGGCAAACAGATACACAATGCAGACAGAAGAAAGAAGAAAAAATTGGGTGGCGCTGCACTGTGGCGATGCGCTCTCCCCGGGGAGAGCAACCCGAATTTCACGCAGAGAAGTCTTGCGTGACGATAGATATATACAATACAATACAATACAATACAATACAATACAATGCGATACAATACAATACAATACAATACAATACGATACAATACAATACAATACAATACAATACAATGCGATACAATACAATACAATGCAATACAATACAATACAATACGATACAATACAATACAATACAATACAATACAATACAATGCGACATAATACAATACGACGCTTGGTGGTCTAGTGGCAGTGTGCCCATCTAGAGATCGAAAGATCGTGGGTTCGATTCCCAGTCGGAGCCTAGACTCAACCACCCCCCACCACCACCACCTCTCCCCCCACCTCCTGGTCTGGGTACTATCGTCTTTCGGATGAGTCGATAAACCGAGGACTCATGTGCAACACGCATTCAGCGCACGTTAAAGAACCCAAGACAACAAAACCCTGGCAAAATTCTATTAAAAAAAACAAAACTTCCTTGATAGGCAAACAAATGCACAACGCAGACAGGAAAAAAAAGTAATAAAAAAAAAAAAGTGGGTGGTGCTGCAATGTGGCGACGCACTCTCCCCGAGGACAGTAGTCCATTTTTTTACGCAGAGAAAATCTGCCATGACAATAAAGTGTATACCATAGATAATTAGCTGATTGTCGGAAATGTTTACTTTGTGCACACGCGCTATTTGCGCGTCATGTGCGCGTGTGCGGGGAGTTGCAACGGAACTACTTGGCACACGTACTTATCTGTTATCAGCACACTAGTGTGATAATCGACGACTTCCTTGATAAATGATCTGCGCTGTGCCTTTTTCCACTCCTTGTTATAAGTAGTGTCGAAAGTAACACTCCTTGTGTTATGCCACTTTACACCATTCTCTCTCCGTCTCTGTTTCTCTGTGTGTGTGTGTGTGTGTGTGTCCTTATCTGTCTCAGAGAGTGATAGACAGAGAGAGAGAGAGAGAGAGAGAGAGAGAGAGAGAGAGAGAAGGGAGGAGAGAGAGAGAGAAGGGGAGAGAGAGAGAA